>QLOU01009390.1:0-26258 GCA_003313715.1 Russula abietina
CGGAGATAGGTTGAGGTACAGTAAGTGGCTCCCTTGCAGTGCGCTGAAAAGCGTCGGTGTTCAAAATGATCCTGGGAGAGACCGAGTGACCGACCACGTGGCACGCGTTCATTCTTTACATCTACTTTACTTTACAATATTTTCATACGAGCCAACGAGGTAGCGTAGTTGGCCAATTATACTGCATTCTGCATCATTGTGTCAAACTGTTTGTTCGTTCGCTTTGACATACGTATGTCAGCTGATCGACTGTCAGACCCAACACTGGTCAAGCGATCTACAGCAGAAAACTGCAGTACTACACAGAACATAGACGTTGCTATGGGCTCTATGGATTACTACAGCATCTACATAGTACTACTATAGACTAGTGTAGATGGCCCAGGATTTACTGATGCGAATCGCATCAGTGCTTCCAGGTTGACATCCGTCGATCCGGACTCGTCCGTTGGAGTAACGGACAATGTCGGTGTGGGCGAGCGCTCGATCTTTGCCTCCGGGTTGCTTGCGCTCCCTTCTGGGCCAATGGCCGAACCCAGGGCACTGTCGAAGGATGCGGATGCCTGTTGGCATTCGGAACAACCTTCGAAACGGACTGCGCGAGGGATAGGCGTGTCAATACTGACCGTGATGCACTAAAACGAACAAGTTAACTCACGGTGCCGCTTCGGAAAACGCGAGTCAAACAGCCAGGAATAAGCATTGCGTGCCAACACAAAAGCGGTTGTAAGGGTGTGACTCACGTTCAAAGATTCGACTCTGCTAAAGGTCTGCCCACAGCCTTGACAAGCATTAATCGTAGATTTTTCCGAGTGTAAAGCTTGGTGTCGCCTGCACATTCTTGGTAAGGATTGCCAAGTTCGGGTAAGAGGGAAGACAGCCCGTCACGTACTTGCAATCATGTTGCCGAGAAAAGCCCTTATTGCACCCTGGTCAGTCGCACTTGTACGGACGCTCTTCCGTGTGCGACCTCAGGTGACCTGATGCGGGTTAGACGTCAGTTTACCGTTCTTTAGGCACACAAAGCGTGATCCCGAGCACCTCTCAGATTGAACCGTCTGGTAAATGTACTGCCACAGCCTGGAACAGGACACAGGAAATCAGCCTTGTTCCGGCGCGGGCTTGCGCTGGCGACTTGCGTTGCAGAGGTGGTGACCTGCTGTCGTTCGACCTGAGAGGAGGAGGATATAGCCTGAGAGTGGCTGTAGTATGAGACCGGGGACGGAGTATAGTATGTTTCTGAGTCGGTGGGGCTCCACTTGCCGTAGCGTCGGGAGGCGGGGTTGGGCGGGTTGGCGGTATGAGGGTGTGGGGATCGCGGTGGTGGGAGAATGGGTAATTGAAAAGATTGAGATATGTGCGGGCCTATGGGTGGTATGTGGAAAGGCGAGGCATTGGATGGATAGTGCCCGGACGCGGGGGCCAGCCCTCCAAATGGATATGCACGGGGTGGGACATGAGCAGTCAGGGGCAAGTCTAGTTTCAGACCGTCGGCCAAGACGGGGGAGAGTTTACGTTCAGTTGACGCCATTTGGGGTGTCGGTACCGATAAATTTCCTGGAATTGTTGGTTGAGGCGTCCCTCGTAATTCGCCGGTGTGGGTGAAAGCAATATTTCGAGCGGCTCTGTGTGGCCATTGGGTTGGAGGCGTACAGTCTATTGTGAGTGATAATTAAGCTAGACAATCCACAAAGGAATGCGTAGCCTACTCCGATTCTGCCGATTCTGGAATGTCACTGAAAGCGTAGCGACCTTCACACTAGTAGACGTATCGGTGTTTGGTCCACTCTGGCTTCCGGTCAGGAGCGAATCTTTTTTGGTATATTCGTTCGTGAGTATTGAAGTCGTGATTCTATCGAGGTTACAACGTTAAAAGCTTAAAGCTCACCACACTCAAATTTATGTATCTTCATGTCGGACTTCCGGAGGCGATCCACCATCACGTCCGGTTCGAGGGTTTCCAGTAACTACCAACATCAGGAGAACAATGCGGCTACGGCTACTATACAATTCAAGAGTCCACTCACAGTGCCATGGCCAATGCCGTCAATCATCAACAAGTCGTCGTCATGAACGAGTATTTTATCGCAATCAGATGTTTGCTGCATAATTGACGTTGAGATCAGACACTGCGCGATCTGCGAGGACAAGAAACCAGACAAGCAGTGCCTACCTCGGCGATGTAGTCTGATAAGAGGTGAAGAGGGTCACGAAACTTTGAAATATCAGAGTAGGTTGAGAAAGCCGAACAGAATCCTTCACTTGTGTAATCGTGGGCATTGAAATAACTTCCCTGTCCGGTCCACAGCCGTACCTCCCTAAGTCTGGAGAGGGACCAGCAGCTGCTTTGAGACGCTTTGGTAGGAAGTATAAGGAAGGTGCAACACGAAATCCTCGGATAAATGCACACTGATTTTCGGGCAGGTCCTAATGAACACAAAGTCGTACCAAAGCTGTTTCAAAGTCGTTGATTGTTTCAAACGGCGTGCAACGCACCGTCTCTTCAGGTCCACAATGTAACACTGCCCCCAGAACACGCCCAGGTGATATTTGGAAGTTGATGATAGGGTTACTAGGCGAACCCTTCGCCTCGACTCCAAACGACACCTGTGCATCAGCCCGCCCGCCCAAAAAAGCAATATTCGTCCAAGTTCTCGCGAGATCGCAGCCAGTAACCAGAATTATCTCTTCCATTTGATTAACCAGCCCAATCTTTCGGGCAAAAGCGAACCAAGTGTCGATATTCTTCACCATCCACCGCCCAAAAACATTCCGTATGAGAGTGTTTTCATGCCGAGACATTACAGGCAGTGATAACACTGCGGCCGTTCGAGTCGTTTCATTCCGAAACAAGACTTGCGGAAGGTCATCTGGGCTGAGACAGTATCAATGAAAAGTTTATTAGAGTGCAAACTACGGTCACCTGGAATGATAGCTTGGGTCATCCTCAACCTTGACTCCGGCAGAACAGTAGTTTTTGGGGCCAAGAGAAACTTTGGAGACATGATCCGACAAGGTGGGGACGATGGGTTCATGGTATTCTGGCACGCCGAGCTCCTGGGATGGGTCATCTGCTGGAAGCAAGGCGCTGAAAAGGCGGTGGAATCTGCCCTCGTGTATGAAACCAACGTCGCCAACCTGCACGGGCCTATTTGGGTTTGTTGGTCTTGGCTCCCATAGGGCATATCCATACGAAGGAAACATAATTGCAAGCTGTTCGCGAAAGATCTCATATTCGGCCATTGGGGATTGCAAGAAACAGAAGAACTCTCAACGCCTGTGAGGGTTGGATGGGAAGGAGGGGAAATAGTAGAGAACCTGAAACAGCGTAGTCGGACCATAAAGACTCTAGCCAGGCCCAAAACGCATGGCGTGGCGAGGCAGTGCAGCCCAAGTTGAACGTGAGCAAGTGCCAAATGCTTTCTTTTATTATCTTTCGCATATTCATTTTCCACCCCAACAGACTCAAGGCGGTGATGACAATGCGTAATAAGCTCATCATTTGCCACATGCCTGAGTTGCTCATTTATAATGTCGAGAGGGTTAACTATAACGAAGATCATTTACCATGAGATCCTGACATATCCTCCTATGCCACTTTGTCAATATCCAAGTAGCACCTCAACACTTCGTAAGAGTATTGTAGAGAAAAACGAGATGAGATGAGCATAAAAATAGCTCGCAGGCTGCTGCCTTCAGTTCTTCAAAAATGTAAAAAAAAAAAAGTGAATAAAAAAACAGATAAGTGAGATCAATCAGTCTCAAAAAGAAGAAAAATCTAGAAATCCTTCTTCGTGGTCGAGTTCGCGGATTATCAAGGCTTCTACGATCATCCTTTTGGGCTCCTCTGGGACAGACGGGCCAGTCGCAACCTCTAGCTCACCAAATGCAGCAACAAGTAACTCGTCGGGGTCGGGCAAGGCATCTTTTGCGGCGACGACAATCGCGGTGGGCTCGGGTCGAACGTCTTCGTACGGAACCTCGCGTAGCTCACGAACATCGACCCCCCTCTCGATACTAGCTAGGGACTTCTCCGGGATAGCGTTCAGATGATTGTTCCCGATGACTGATTCTTCCCCTGTGATATGGCTATTGGGAGGCATCAGACATAGAGGTAAACAGTCGGAGAGCAAGGGGAAGACAAGGAGGGAGTCATCGCTGTGAGGAGAGGAGGAGAGCAACGACGGAGAAGATAGAGGTGAGTAGTCAGATGCCAAAAAGCATGGATCGGTGACTAATGAACTATTAGAGTCGAGGGAGGACGGCGTGGATGTAGAGATGAATGAGTGCGGGGAACTTCCCAAGGTTGGGGAGGTCCAGGCCTTGAGATGATCTTTGGCACCCGTGCGTCGGGCGTCCCTGCTTCCGTGCCGCTTGTCCACCTGAGCACGGAAGCCTGCCTCGGGTATGTCCGTAGCGGTGACCTCTATTTCTTTTGAAATGATAACCCGTGCACCAATCTCGGTAGCCATAGCATGAAGCGTATCGAGTGTTGCGCGTAGGTCATTCGGCACAAGGCCGACGAGGGCGCCAGAATCTGCAACGCCTAGTTCGTAAATGGCCTGGCCGCCACCCTCAAGAAGGCGCCACTTCATCTGGGTGACGAGGCGAGCGAAGCGGGTGGAAGACGGGTTTATAAGATGAAGTTTGTATTCGACGTTGCCCTGAACGAAGGTTAGGAATGGCATCAGGCATTTGTACAAGTCAGCTGGCACACACCTCTTCTACCTCTGCGGTAAGCTTTGGGAGTAGGAGCTCGTCTTGTCGATGATACAGCTTGTCAACCGAAGCCGGGGCGAGGACGAGGTCCCACGGCGAAGGGACTCTGGGTGATTCTGACTCTGACTCTCCAAACATAATGATAGGATCTAATAACGAAGCAGAAATAGGTTGTTTGTGAGTTCCCGCTTGAGGAGGAATTGATTAGGCCGATATTCGAGGAATCATAGCGTTATTGGAAGACCGATGTGTTTGAAGAAACGTTGAAGTAAAGGAGACAAGTAAAGGAGACAGACTTTGGGGGTGACTCGGTCATCCTCCGCGATCACGTGCGGGACCCACACAGGTCTCGGCCTTGTCTTTTGGTTGTCGGGATCAACGATGGCCACCTCAGGCGTGAGTCGCACGCTATTCACTCATTCCAAATACTGAAGAGCACACAGACAACTCTAAGGCGCATTAATCGCGAAATATCAGACCTTAAGAAGGAGGATTTGGGTGACATTTCTGTCGGACCTGTCTCCAACGACAACCCTTTCTTATGGAGGGCACGCATTCCTGGCCCAGAAGGTAGCGTATACGAAGGAGGCATGTTTAATGTTGAGATTATGCTCAATCACGATTACCCGTACGTCCTCTTGTCACTTTGACGTTCTTAGGAGAACCTGAGACAATTGTAACAGATTTTCCGCCCCCAAAGTCTTATTCCAGACCCGGTTCGGCTCCTTTTGTTCTCTATGCGACCTACTCGTTCATCAATTCTATTTCTAGGATATATCACATGAATATCTCGGAAAAGGGAAACGTTTGCATCGACATCCTAAAGAACAACTGGTCACCAGCTCTATCTATCTTCAAAGTCGTACTCTCTCTCAGCTCTCTTCTCACTGATCCTAATCCTTGTGGGCCACTCCTTGCTTTTCATTCATGTATTGTTGCTCATCTCGCTCATATCATCGCATTAGCTGACCCATTAGGTATGCATGCGTAATCTTTTGCCTTTGCGCGTCAAAGTTGCTTATATCACCCAGTGCCATCGATTGCAACCGAATTCCTCCGCAAGCGCCCTATACACGACCACAATGCTCGACAATGGACTGAGCTGTATGCCAAACCGCCACCGCCACCACGATCACCTTCAGCTGCTCCCCTAAGTCCGCCCCCTTCCGTGAATAATGCCGGTGCATCCGCTAAAGGAAAAGGTCGAGCAAATGCCCAATCTGCGGACACAGATAGGGTCACCGAATCCCGAACGACGGGGATAATTTTGACGAGTGAAGGGGTAGAAGCTACAACGCGAGGGTCAAAGAGGCAGAAGGACGTAAGTTCGACCGATGCTGTCATAGATCTGTCCGAGGAAGTCGAGTCGAGCTCAACACGGAGAGGAAAACGAAGGCGTGTGGAGCAGCAAGGAGATGTGATTGTCATTGATGATTAGGTCCCACTGTATTGACGTGCGTGGTCGTTGCCTGTATGTCTAGAGCATGCGTGGAGATTTACATATCATAGACGATACTACGCATTATATGGCTACTACTATTGAGATGTTCCGATTGTCTCATGTCGACTACAGGCACCATCCAACTGCCTCGCCAAAATCGCGTAGTGGGCGGCCTTCTGCGAGGCAAAGAGCAAAATTGAGGCATTCACGCTCTCGATCGCGCATGCCGCGCATCCCATGAGCCTTTCCCAGGAAATACCACGCCTCGGGGACATCCCAACCCGATCCCTGTGTAAGATCGGACAACATTCCCACAACCAGATCGACGTTGTCCACTTCCGAAGCCCCCTCCTTTGCAAGTGTGAGATAAACCTGGCTCAGATGGACGGTGGCGGGGATGCTGTCTGGGTAGATAAATAGAGCCTTGTTGAATGGCTGTATGGCGCGATCTGGATGTCCGGACGCGGTGTGGTATAAACCTAGCTGTACAATTTTATTCATGCGTCAATTATACGATTGTTGGACTCAGGCTGACGACGCGCTCGCTCACCTGTACCCAAACGTTGGGATTCTCTTCATCCCTGACCTCCGCCTCCTGTATAGCGCCGCGCGCTTGCTCGATTTTCCCCGATCGCCGGAAAGTTGCAGCACTCATTAGCCAAAGTTCGCTGAGGAGCCTCCGTTCCTTCCTTGAACGCTCTTTTTTCTCGCGAGGACTCAACGTTGGTGGAGGCAATGGAGGAGGCGATTCGGGGCGGACTAGTTCGTTGGTCGAAGCGTAAGGGCTGTGACGACGGGAATGGATAGAAGAGGCTTGGTACGAAGCCTGGTCGATTCCAAATACTTTGTACAAATCTGCTGTACCAATATCAAAGAAACGCAAATCAGTTGCTATCCGAAGCAGAATCGAAGGCTCCTTACTGGGCGTCGATGTCGTCCTCCGCAGGTTGAGACCGCCACGTTGCCTGCCCACGCCATGCCCAATTTTTCGTCCTATCGTCGAGATGCGCTGTTGTTCTTTATGTACCCGATTCTTCAGCATCTTCTGGACCTTCTTTCCCGCAGATTTATCCTTCTCCTTCTCTTTCTCTGTGTCTTCGATAGAGGTCCTAGCCTTTCCATTCTGAATGATGCCACCTCTCTCGTCGTGCGTCGAAGTTGTGGGAGGACCGGTGATTGGTAGGGATTGGGCCGTGTAGGCGCCGTTGGCATCGCCCTGAAGAGACGATATACTTCGCGGATCGTACGTGTCAGATTTTACTTCGAGAGAATGTCGACTAGTGTCAATTGATGTGCGTTCTGTGAGCGGCAACATTAGCGCAAATGCATCATCGCGAGGTAAGCGAGGCAAATCTCACGACTCTGATACTCAGGACCTTTTCTCTTCGCAAACCATTGGAACACTTCAACCCATTTCTCTTCCGTCCCCTCCGGCCCCTCCATGAGTTCTGTCAGGGCTAGCTGTGTCATTCGAAGCTGGAGGGCATGCTCAAAGCGCTCTGTAATTGACGGAGGTGGGTAGTCTGGAAGAGGCTGAAGGAGCTCCGCTGCTGGTGGGAGTGTGTGCCGATGCGTATCCAATATGATTTGCCGTTCAATAGGCCTTTCCGTAACTGTCGACGCCTCTTCGGAAGCCGGAGATGGCAGCTCTGGATGCGTAGAAGATGCATAACTAACACCAGCCGCGCTGCTGGTCTCCCTCCTACCAATCGTATTGGAGTCGGGAATGTCATTATCTGTGTGTGAAGTCAGTTCAGCCACCCATGCCTGATCGCCCAGCGTGGCACCAGCTTCCAGGACCTCGCGCGCGCCATGCCAATCCTCCGAGGCAGCGAGGAGGAGACCTAAAAGGTGCCAATAACGAATATTGTCCGGCTCCAGCTCGACAGCCATGCGCGCGTTTTCGATTGCTCGTCCAAGGTCGCGCGCAGGGACAGGCCTGTACAATGCGAGGGCAAAGTGGAAGTAAGCAGAAGCAGATGGTAGTTCCCGTATCGAGCATTCCAGCAGAGAATGCGCATTTGTGAGCCGTGACGTTCGAGTCAGGGGATCTTGCTCTGTCCGAGGTGAGCAGTGTCAAAGGAAGGATGAAAGTGGCAGGTACCTTTGATCGCCATAACCGTATTCCAAATACCTTCTGCTAGCTCCACAGACGATTTTAGAGCCTTGTCTGATGAGTCGAGCCGCTCCTTCGCCTTTTCGAGAATTACACCAGCTTCACGCGCCTCATCTATCCCTCGGTCCCCCAATGTTGAGTCCGCCGCGAGAGCAACGCGACACAGCATCCGAGCGCCCCACACGAGGGTAGAAACCCACATCGCATCTGGCTCCGTAGGCTTTCTGGCCAACTTTGCCTTGCCGACGGTGTGAACGTACAGTCGTAATGCACGCGTCGCAAGGGTGGTATCTCCGCTGGCTTCGGAGATGCGCATCATATGCCGGAACACGCGAGGAGCGTTGAAAGTTAATCGGGTCGCCCACCAGAGGATCTGCCTGAATGTGACTCAGCAGCCTTCATCCCTCTAAAGGACACTCACATCCATGACCCACGCGGCATCACTGCTCTTCGATCCACCTGCCTCCCATACGGCAACACATAGGTCTGTCAATTCCTCCACCTGGATATTGCATTCTCCTGCTTTCGGAAAGCGTGTACTCGAATTCAGAATGTCACGATAGTCCTGAATTGCGCGGCGCGCGACCGTCGACGGTGTGACTGGGACATCCGAATTTGCCGAGCGAAAGTGCGCATGTAGAATGAACGGCAGATGTTCTGTAAGACGTACACGTAAAACAAGTGCGCGTATAAATAAGACAGAGACGGTGGATCGGTGCTTAGCGCGGAAAGTTTGGGGCCAATAGGCACTGTACGTTTGATATTGAGAAAACAACGTCCAGAGGATAGATTCTTGTTCGCCATTAAGGCTGCAAGTGCGTGATGCAACAAGAATTGCTCGTCTGAGAAGGCGTTCTACCCATCTCCAAAGTTCACGGTATCTCGTAAAAGAAGTGTTGATGACGTGGACAGTGCCAGAACTTGGCGAGTGTAGTGAATTGGGTGGAATGGTCAGTGAGAAATTGCCTTCGATAGCCGAGAGTGCCTGTGTAGCACTGAGATAGGCAGATAGAATTGTGGAGGTATCGGTCGGTGAGAGTTTTTCAAGTGACATGCCTGATACACAACGTGAGGATAACAAACTAGTAACAGAACGTCGCAAATTACCTTGTAGACACACGCTGCGAACGACTTCAATAGCTACCCAAGCCCTGCCGTCTGCAACGTCTGCAACGATTGATGTAGGTTCGCTCAACACGAAACTACCGATGAACGATACCGATGAGGTGTTGTCAGAAACAGAACGTGTCTGGGCGGATGATGCGCTCGAGCGTAGTGATCCCGTAGCGTTTAGGCGAACTTGTGCATTGGCAAGGTCACGCACTTGATCCAAGTACGAAAGACACTGCACTGGATTTTCGAGTGCGTAGGCATAGTAAGCGAGAGCAAGTTTCAAAGACTAAAACCGTTTAGAGAATTAAATATAGAAAAATGAATAGCAAAAGACCCACATCGGAGGTGGCATGTTCCGACTCGAGGTTCTTCAACACCTCAAAACCCGCTCGTGCCTCGTCAGCATGCTCACCAACCACCACACTCTCTGTCCCGAATGCAAGGGAGTCCTCGTCAAATTGGTCATCGCCATCCAGTCCGCCATCAGTGGGGATGCCGGCGACAAGCAGAGCAAGGGCCTGTGTGCGGTTGGCGATTTCGGAAACGTCGTCATACCCGTGGCAATGTTTGTTGAACTTGCGTAGGAGTTCGGTCCAGGAAATAGGGACACCCTTGAAATTCTTTGCGGGAGTAGATGACCCCCAGGTGCCTCCTGTGAGCGCGGCCCTCAGCTGAGACCAATAGTGCCTATCTTTTGTCTGAGCCATATCATGAGCTCTGGTGAGCTCTTGGTGTATACACTCGGCGCCAATTCAACATCCCTCCTGAGGCCGGATGTGCCGGCCCGTGGGATGTGACTCCAAATACGGAAATGCCCCAAAACTGACTCTGATTGCTGTGTTTCACTTGCGAGTGATTATAACGATAAAGAACGTGATACTTGTCTGTTATTGCGATGTAGAGTTGTGATGTATTTTAGTGCAATGGTTGGATTGCCATGTGGCAAGGAATGAACCACATGACCAAGCAAACAGCGACGCGGTTTAGTTAATGCCGTGTGAGCAATCCTCTGCTCAACTAGCCAGGACGCGAACACATCAACACCGCTCCTCGTGAATGTGTTGTACCCGCAGGGACTACTCCTCACGCTTACTGCCTTCACGATATATTATCTTCACCCCGGTATACTGACGCACCCTACGACGCGTAGCCCTCAAGTTCGAGTTCACGTCTCTTCTCTAATCGGCGATGTACGCCTCTTCCATCTCGACGTCACGGATATCTCAGGGCACGGAAGCTGCGCGAGCTGCTGCTCTACAAGCGGAATTCAATGAGAAGAAATGGGTCTGGGTTCCCGATGACAAAGACGGTTACTTGGCAGGGTGGGTCGCAAAGGAAGAAGATGAGATGGGTGAGGTGGTAATGGCCGCGGGTGGGGACGTACGTTTTCCAGTTTTTTTGGTGAGGTTTCTCAACTAGCTCGAAAATAGATCCGTAGGCTGCCCCTGTACGCGCTCTCCAAGATGAATCCCCCAAAGTTTGATCGCGTCGAAGACATAGCAGACTTGACGTTCTTGAACGAAGCTAGCGTCGTACACAACTTGCGATTAAGATATGGATCCGGCGCAATATACGTGCGTCGAACGTCTGCTACCACAGATCCGAATACTGATACACGTACAGACCTACTCTGGGTTATTCCTCGTTGCCATTAATCCTTACCAGAACCTTCCGCTCTACTCTGACTCAATAGTACAACAGTATCGTTCTCATAGACGTGACGAGAATCCACCACACATCTTTGCCATTGCCGAGCGTGCTTGGGTGAATATGGGGGAGGAGCGCGAAAACCAGAGCATCCTTATTACGGGCGAGTCTGGGGCAGGGAAAACGGAAAGCACCAAGAAGGTCATCCAATATTTCGCTGCGATTGCGACCGACTCCTACTCTCACTCTACAACACACTCACACTCGCACTCACTTTCTTCCTCATCATCTTTCGGGACCGTCATGCCATCCACTGGGCTTCCAGGAAGGACTTCCATACTAAAGCATAAACCTCACCAGTCGATGTCCGTCACGAATTCAGGCACACAGTCAAGCCCATTGGGCCGACTTGGTCTACTGGAGCGCCAAATTCTCCAGGCCAATCCCATTCTCGAGGCTTTTGGCAATGCGCAAACGCAGCGAAATAACAACTCCAGTCGGTTTGGCAAGTTCGTGCGCATTAGCTTTGCTCCGGACGGAAGCATCGCAGGCGCGAACATTGATTGGTACCTTCTCGAGAAGAGCCGGGTTATCGTTCGCGCTGCAGCAGAACGGAGTTTCCATGTATTCTACCAGATACTGGAAGGTGGTGGCCCCATGAAAGGTGAGTCTATACACTGTGGGTGAACGGGGTTCTTACTTTCCTTAGACACACTTCTACTTGAGGGTAATGCGTCAAATTACGACTACCTGAATAAGAGCAGGAGAGAAGTTGACGGTATCGACGACCTGGAAGAGTGGAGCATGCTCAAGGCAAGTAAAAACCTTGCTAAAAGGATAAATATCTAAAGAATGTCCCTAGAACGCACTTGAGGTGGTCGGCTTCTCCGCTTCGGAGCAGTTCGACCTCTTTCGTATCGTCGCTGCCGTTCTTCACATTGGCAACATCACGATCACGGCTACCCGTGCGGATGACGCTGTGATGCCTGACCCTTCACAAGCGGAACGTGCCTGTCATATCTTAGGCATACCTGTGGCCGAGTTTACCCGGGCAGTCCTACGTCCACGTGTTCTCGCGGGACGAGAATGGGTCACACAGGCCCGCACGCGCCAGCAAGCGCTAGACGAACTTGGGGCCCTTTCAAAGACTCTGTACGAAAAGTCGTTTGGTGCCCTGGTCGATCGCATCAATCGTGCACTAGATCGACCAACGTCTAAATCGACCTTTATTGGTGTGCTGGACATTGCAGGATTCGAGATTTTCGAAGTCAATGCCTACGAGCAGCTCTTAATCAATTACACGAACGAGAAACTTCAACAATTTTTCAACCACCACATGTTCGTACTGGAACAAGAAGAGTATGCGCGGGAAGGGATCGAGTGGGACTACGTTAACTTCGGGCTCGATCTCCAGCCAACCATCGATCTCATCGAAGGTAGTGGGAGTGTCATTGGCGTCCTAAGCCTACTGGACGAGGAGTGTATTATGCCTCGTGCGACAGATCTTACCTTCACAAACAAACTTCATCAACTTTGGAGCGGCGATGTGCAAGATGAAGAGTTTCATCCTGGTCGTGATAAATATGAGCCCTCTCGCTTCGAGCAGGGCTTTATCGTACACCATTACGCTGGGAACGTCGAATATCATACTGATGGCTGGCTCGAGAAGAACAAAGATCCGCTGAACGACAATCTTATCCGTGTATTCGCCGCATCTTCGGAGCCGTATGTTGCGTCACTTTTCTCCGAATTCGCCGCCGTACCCTCTTCCTTTTCCACCGCACCTGGCCCTTCGAACGCGCTTTCATTAGGAAAGAAACGGACGTTGAAGAAAGGGGCATTCCGCACAGTTGGCCAAAGACACAAGGAGCAGCTACAAAGTCTGATGGCACAGCTGTACGCTACTCAACCACATTTCGTGCGTTGCATTGTTCCCAATGCAAACAAGAAACCTGGTCGCATAGATGTTCCCCTTGTTCTTGATCAGCTGCGCTGCAACGGTGTACTTGAAGGCATTCGTATTGCACGCCTAGGTTACCCCAATCGGCTACCTTTCATTGAATTCCGCCAACGCTACGAGATTCTCACTCCGGGCATCATTCCACGTGGGTACATGGACGGACGCAAGGCCTGCCTTCGTATGGTCGATGCGCTCGATCTCGACAAAACGCTTTTCCGTATCGGCACTTCTAAGATATTTTTCAAAGCGGGTGTGCTCGCGGAGTTGGAAGAGCGTCGTGATGCGACTCTCTATGATATCTTCTCCAGGTTACAGGCACAAGCGCGCATGTTCTCTGCCCGGAGACAAATGAAAAAGATTCTCAACCGCGCAGTGGCAACTCGTACCATCCAAAAGAATGCACGGATTTATGCAGAGCTACGTGAGTGGCCATGGTGGCAACTATATACGAAGGTTCTTAGTATAGCACTCTTCCCTGATGGTATTTAATCCTCATTCTTCGTGTAGGTCCGCCCACTACTTGCTGCCACTCGCAACGATGCCGAGCTACACAGGAAGGAGGCAGAACTTCTTCTGATCAAGGAACGGGCAGAGCGTGATGCGAAAGAGAAAGAAGCTCTGGAGAGCCTCAAAATGCGCCTTGAGGCTGAAAAGCGGAGGATTGAAGACGCTTTAGAGGCCGAACGCAATTTGGCGGTTGACAAGGATACGCTGCTAGAAAGAAGCAAGAAACGGGAACTCGAACTTGAAGAAGAGGTAGCCGCGCTGCAGGGTGATCTTGATACTCTTGACTCGCAGCTGGATCGTGTCCTTAAAATGCAGAAAGAGGGCGAAGAAAAGCACGAAGCCCTCCGCCAAGCGTTTGATGAGGCAGCTGAACACCTTGTTCGTCTAGAGGGTGAACAGAAAGAATGGGCTATTCGAGAAGAGGAGCTCTTGAAACAGCTGGCTTCTACAGACCGCAACCAAGATGACCTTCAACGGGAACGTGTCAATCTGCAGAAGGAGGCGACCGAGCTCCGGCGGCAACTCACACAACGTGAAGAGGATCTTTCTCGCGTCAAGGAGCGTATGGACGTTACTATCTCAGAACTAGATGTGAAAATTACCTCGGAAGTGCAAGCCCAGTGCGTTGTCTTCCCATTCGTACCGTAATCGTTCTCATCAACCTCATATATTAACAGTGACCTTGCGAAGGATCGTGTAAATACGCTCGAACATGATGTAAGACAGGCCAGAACTCAGCTGGCTGAACTCACACGCACCGCATCCGACTATTCCGATATGATCAAACGAAAGGACGCCGATATCGCTCGTCTTACTGCGGAATTAGAAACGTCCAAGGCCGAACGTAGTCGATTATCCAAAGAGATCCTCGAACATCGAGCGCGGATCGAGGCCCTCATGGCAGATATAATCTCCCAAAGAGACAATGAGGCTCGACATGCCACTGTCCAAGAGAAGCTTCAGGTTGAGTTGGATCAGCTCCGGTCGTTAATGGAAGCCAAGTCTAGTGAAGAAAATCGCAGGAGCGAGGTAGAAAAACAGAAGGACGCAGAGCTACAGGACCTTCGTCTTCAGGCCAGTCAGCTGCAAAATGAGCTGAGCAATGCTCGTAGAACCGCCCTCGAGGTTCAGAACAAGCTGAAAGTCGACTTGGAAGCATCTGGGCGCGAACACAATTCATTGCTGCACAGTCATCGCTCTCTGTCAGATCGCCTTCAGGCCAACGATCACAAGCTCAAGCAAACTGAGGCATCCCTGGCTGAAGTACAGAAGACCAAGAGGTCTCAAGAGTCAGAGTTGCAGGAGCTCCGCTCTCGCCGGATTGATACGGACGGAGAGCTCGCCGAGTCGCAGAAGGCGAAAGAGGTAATATAAAATATTCTCTGATACAGGTTACGCCGTACTGAGAAGTGTATCCAGAGCCTAGAGCGTCAGCTCCACGCTGCTCAGGCAAAATACCAGGACTTCGAAGATGCAGCGCTGCAGCTCGAACGGGACAAGAATGCGCAAGATCGTCAGGTGGATACCCTGAAGCAACAAATAGATGCAGAGACGGCCAAACGCTCTCAGCTAGAAAAACTTGCTTCAAAGCAGAAGGCCGAGCTCATCCAACTACGAGACAAGAATGTTAAGTTCGACCGTGAATTGAACAAACTTCTCACGGAACTGAAGAGCCGTGAATGGGAAGTCAGGCAGTTGGAATCACGCCAAGACAAGACAATTGTCGAGCATGTCCACGTTTTGGAGGAGGCGAAACGAGTTACTGATCGCCAACTCGCTGACGCTCAGAAGGAGCTCGAGAGCCAAGCTGCATACATCCGGTCTTTGGAGAAGGCGAAGACAAGACTAACTAACGAAGCCGAAGATCTTGCTCGTGCGACGGAGAGGGAGCATGCGGAGTTGCGATCGAAGGAGAAGGCAGTCCGAGCACAGGAAGCTCTGGCGAAGAAAGCAATACTTGAAGCTGAGCACGAGCGAAAAAACCGAGAGGCTCTGGAGGGCCACGTCCGTCGATTGCAAGAAGACCTTCAAGCAACGCGTGACCAGGTTGCGGAGGTTAACCAGCAGTTCCTCTCTATGCAGCGATCTAAGGATGACTTGGAAGCCGAGCTCGCACGCCTGGCGGATGAGACAGATGGAGCCGAGTCGTTAGCAAGAGTACAACGTCAGTATCAAACGCGCATTACCCAGCTGGAAACCCAATTAGAGGAAGCGCAAGTCACTTCAAATACGGTGGCACGGATACAGGAACGAATTGACCGGCAACATGCTGAGATTCGCCGGACAATACTAGCAGACAGTCCACAGGATGTCCGGCTCCGAGACGCTCTTCTCCGTGAATTGCAGTCAGCTGAACAGGCGAGCAAGGAGTTGTCTCCGCGTAATCCTGAAGGGTCGAGTGCGCGGACGTTAACCAACGTTCATCCCGAGAAGCGAACGTATCTCAGTACAAACGGTGCTGTACGGCCCCGAAATGAGGTACCCAGTGCCCCATCGCCGAGGAAGAGTGACGTTCAGGTTGCTGCACTAAAGCAACAAGTACAAGTCCTAGAGCTCCGAATGGCCGCTTCGCTGCGTGTCAGACATCACCTCGAGGCCTCTCTCCAAGCGCTAGCTACTGAGCTGGAAGAAGGCGATGGCTCAAAGCAATTCTTCGAGCAGTACAAAGAACGCCTGGCAAACGAGAACATCCGCCTCTCTGAATTATTAGAGGATGAGTCGGAAGCTCGCCGTCATGCTGAGGCTGCTCAGCTTGATGGTGTTCAAGCGATGTGGGCCAAGTTCCAGAATACAATCAATGCCGAACGCGAGAGCTATACGCGATTGGAGGAATCACGAAAGGCTCTAGTCAGTCGACAGTGATTACGTAGTAATTATGGTAACTGATCGACGTACCGCAGGTCGTTCAACAGCGCAATGCCCAAGCGGAAGTTGAGGATAACCGGCGCCAAATTCAAGACCTTAATCGGATTAGGAAGCAGTTGCAACGCGAACTCGCGGATGTGAAGGACCGTCTAGAGACCGAACTTGCAGCAAAGAACGAAGAAGCCAGTGTGTCCCTCTCCTTTCTTTCTGCTTGAGTAACTGCAATTCGTATCCCGTTCTGTAGATCAAAGACGTCAAGTCCAAGCGCACTTAAGTGAACTACAGGTTTCTTTGGCTTCTTCTTCCGCTGCACAGTCAGAGCTACGCGAAGCCGTGGAGGCTTTCCGCACCAAGTCGGAGTCGTACCGTGCGAAGCTCCAAGCTGCTGAGATCGAAAAAGTCAAGATTTCTCGTGCGGAAGCTCTTTGTACGTGGCATTATTTTCTTCGCAGTCGCAGCATTTTGTTGACTGTACTGTCAGTACGACAATCGATAACGGACACGGGTAAAGCACAGTCAGCCCTCATCGCGGAAAGAGACTCTGCAGAAGATAGATTGAAAGCGGCGGAGGTCGCAATGCGCGAGCTTGAACTCAGGCTGGAAGAAGGGAGCCGGGAGTTTACGGACATGGGAGTCCTTCGGCAGAGAATCTCGGAAGAGATGGAGGATGAACGCAAGCAATACCAGAAGGATTTGTCTGAACGCGATTTCACTGCAGACCAGACCCGCAAGAAATATCAAGGTATAACATTTTTTTATATACACTTAACCCACAATAACAATAACATACCATTCTCCTACACAGCCGAACTCGCGCAGCTGAGTGAAGGTTAGTGCTCAGCCAGCAGCCCGCTTGTCAGTAGACTTAATTTCCGATAGAACTTCAAAGCCAACGGGATTCGATCAGCAAACTTCGTGAAGAATTGCGCAAAGCCCGTTCAGACAACGAAGAGCTTTCTTTACGCTACGACGACGAAGTGTACAATGGTGCTGCTTGGAAAAAGGAGCGTGAGCGCCTAGAAACCAAGATCGCCGATCTTTCGAGAGCCTACGACTCTTCAATAGCTGCCCAAACTGAACAACAGTCACAGATCGTCGCCCTTCACTCCCAGGCACGTGAGCTTCGGAGTGTACTCAACGACGCCGAAGCGGATCGCGCTCTACTGCAGAAGGCGCGGCGTGGACTCCAAGCGGAGCTTGAGACCATCAAGATGGACACTGTTGATGCCACCAGGATCAACTCAGATCGCGAACTGCAAAGCCTACAACTGAAGAATCAAGATCTAGAGCGTGCACTAGGAGAGACGGGTGATAGAGTAGAAATGGCTTACGAGCGCATGAAGAAGGCTGAACTCCATGCGCAGGAGTGTCAGGTAGAGCTCGGCGAAGTTCGAGTTGAGAATTCTGAGCTGGACAAGCTCAACGTCAGTCATCGTTCGATATAAGCTATGACATCGCTGATCTTGCCTTCTTGGACAGGCTAATCTGGAGAAGCAGCTCAAAGAGCTTAATTTGCGCATCGTTGATCTAGAGACCAAGTCGTACTCGCGAAACCCGCAGTCTGCCTCGGCGGCCACCATTCGTCGCCTTGAATCTCGAATAGAGGAACTCACGAACCAACTGAGTCAGGTAACCAAGGACCATCGCCGTACCTCTCTTTCAGGCGAGTTCACTTCTCAGCTAATGGAGAGCGAACGCCAGAGGGAAAAATTGGAGGGAGAGGTGCGCTTGTATGAGGACAAGGTCAACCGTATGCGGCAGCAAATGGACGACATGGTCAGTACCCTCGTAGGAGACGCCACAAGTTTTCGAGGAACTGATGTGGATGTTATTAGCAAACGACCGAGGGCGAGCTGCAACTAGAGAAGCGGCGCGCGGAGCGCGAGGTCACAGAACTCAGGCAGAAATCTTTGACGTGAGTGATTTCGAATACGTATAAACATGTCGTGGTCTGAGAGTATGTCTCGTGGACAGTCTGGAACGTCAAGTCGAGAGAATGCGTGTTCGCATGGACAGGCCATCTTCCCTTTTGGATCGCGGCTCACCCTCTAATTCACCAAGAAAGGGATGAGCCACCGTCGTCACCACACAACGATACCAACACACATTACGAATGTAGTTTATCACGACCCCTGATGAAAAATACTAGTATCTGTAATGAACTATACGATACCCTTCTGCTCTTTGTATTGGCTTTTGTTTTTACCATCATAACTTCTCGAATACTGATGTAACACTGGTCTGAGACGTACGAACGAGGCTCTATTTTATTTATCGACGACGATTAGTTGTGGTTACCCTATGACCAACAAGTCAAAGCTCGAAAGTTTCATTATGGTAGGCCTACGGTACCTGCTACTTCGAGTCCAGCTGGACACGAGGGCGCAATCAGGCCGTGTCATAGAAGTCTGTTTGCCAGCTCATGGCGGCCACATGTTGATCATATGTGATGTTCCATCTAACCTTGAAGCTTGAAGGGGTACTTCACTCTTTGAATTGGAGCTTGCGATACGATAATGATCGTATCACATCAATTCGATGTGGAGCATCTGTTTTCTCACGGTGATCTCATGCGCTTAATTCCATTTAGCACTTTTGGGCTGGGATTGTCCTCAGCCATTTTCTAATTCCAGAACGGGGAGCATTGACTACTTAATTTTCCCATTGGCCAGAGATATCTGCTAAAAGCTAAAGCGCTAAGGTTCAGGCTTTCAAGCTGGGGTCGACTTGTGCGGTTTGGGCACCATGACGTACTTTTCTCAGCTAATGAAATCGCTCCTTTCTCTCTCTATGAGTTGAAACATTCTACTGTCTTCTCTTGTACACAAGTGCGGTAGATACTCTACCAATTTAAACGTGCTATCACTTCGGGTCTAGGGTTATCTCATGTACACCCAGAGTCGGTAGATGAGAAGAGTCCACGAGCCGCAGTCAGTCGGGACTTGGAATACAAGAACAATACTCATCGTCGCTCTTCAATGGGATAATCGAACTCAAGATTCACAATAGGGCTTCTTGACCTACCGCTACTCGTCAGCAACGAAATGCGAGTCAAAAAATTTATGCCACGCGCCTGTGCAATTGCTTTTTCCACCTCCTTCGCCAACGCAGAACTGAATTTTCTTAACGTAGCTTTCCCCTCTTCTTGACAGTCTGGGCAAAACCCTGTGGAGTCGAAAAAATATTCGAGAAGGCCAGGAGAGAGGACGGTACTACCGCGCGGGCGGTCTTGGAGAAGCTGCAGTGCTTTGTGTAGGTATGAAGTCCACCAATGCGGAACCCAGAGACTTCGAGGTGGAGATAGAGAAGAGACGAAGAAAAAGTGGAATTGCGTGCGACAGGACGAGGACGTTATCGGTGAAGGGGGATACGGGGATGATAGAGAGCTAAACCACATGGTCTGGGGTTCATTGGTCGCCTTGCGAACGCAATCACGTCGGTACTGGGTTAAGCGATGGTATTGCTCCCCTGTTATATCCTTCAATGCCGAGTCGTCTACTAGGACATCCGCCAGTGAGAAACACAACATTTTTTTTGCCGCGTCGTTTGCCACATCTTCGAGCGCATACCGGCTGGCAAGTGCAAACACAGCAAACGGTCGTGACTCGGAGATTTGAGCAAGGGCATTCTTGATGGTTTGGTCAAAGGCCTCGATCATGTACTTGCGACGAGCTTCCAGGAAGGTACGAATGTCTTCGAGATTGGATAGGTCTGGGTTTTCAACTGGATAGCAGAGGCGAAGGATGATGTTGAGGGTGCTTGAGGTCTCTGTTACCTGGATAACAGGGAGGCCATAACGTTGGTTATCGGAATCGAGTGGGGAAGGAATTTCGGGAGCAGCATTGGGTAAGTCAAACATGTCTCTGAATACAGTAGACACCTTGGCGAGGATGGACTTGAAGACGAAAAAATCGACGTTATCTGAAGACCGTAAGACTATGGTAAGGCCAGGTATAATGTCATGGAATGGGGGACCAGCATCGTGAATTGCCTCTGCTGGAGAAGCGGGGGCGGGGGAAGGTGTGCGCGACATGAGAAAAGCGAAGAAGAGGGGGAGGCAACATCGCGTGCTTTTATTTAGAGACGAGATGGGCGTAAGTTATCTGTGGAGACCTGGCGTAAGAAGTTCGACCGACCGATGACGTAATCAGTAAGATCTAAGATCCCACTCCTGGGCCCAGGCACTACTGTCGTGGTCGTGGTCGTCGTGCCGTGGTCGCTGATGGAACTGGGGCTGGAAAGACGGTACCGTTCGCGCTCCTTTTGCTTGTGCAAGATTAGCTGGTCTTGTGTATATCTCCGTTGAACACTCAAGAAACTGATCAAGTGACATGATGTCTATTGACTGTCTTGACCCCTTCTTGACCTGCACAGGCCAAGCGATTCAAACAAGTGATATGCATAGGTGCGTTGAGATTTTTTGGGTGTATGCGCTGTTCTTACTGCGATTATTTGTACGATGTAACGGAGCGCGGGCCACCGCTAGTGTCATCATAATGTCAACAGAATTGTACCTGGTGGACACATTTCTGAGGTTTCTCAGAACTCCTGTGGATGCCTGACTTCATGGGGTGTGCTGTCTAGAGGTACATGTGTATCTTGAATATCTTCAGTGTCACGGAGAGTAAATAGGGGACAAGTTGAAAGTGGCGGTACAGTTCTAGATCCGTAGGAGTGGCGGCATATGCCGGCCGACGGAGGAATGCTGAGCGAGCTCGCGTTGCTTTCTCTTTCCCCCGAACCACCCCCTTTCCCGGTTTCTCTCGCCCACAATTTCGTCGTTTCTCAGCTTCACTCCACACTCAATCTTCTGCCTGACCAGAGGTTTCATGCTTCGACCCTTTTCCGATTCAAGACAGCTACTGCGTTTTTTTCATCCCAATATATCGTACTACGTGAGTACACCTCCACCTCTCACTACGTGTTTCCTTCAAAGCGTGAGCGCATCCAAGTCAATGGTTGTTTGGCCCTTACAAGGGCAGCTACGACGTTTAAGTTACGCTAGGGTTGTAGCCCTGTGCGACATCCTATAGTGGTGTAATAATCACGCATTTTTGTTCCTTTGCTGACATGTGATTTCTTCGTATCTCCTAGCCTTAAGACTTGCCCAGCATGGCCGGATTTGTCAATGTCCGTCGCGATGTCGATGACAAGTTCTATCGTTACCGGTACGCGTTCCCCTTGTTGTGGCTGTAAACATTTCTCACGCCTTCACTCAATCCCGCAGCATGCCTGTTCTCCTTACCAAAATAGAGGGCAAAGGTAACGGCATAAAGACCGTGGTCCCCAACATGTCTGATGTCGCGCGTGCTCTGTCGCGTCCACCCACCTACCCGACCAAATTCTTTGGTTCTGAACTCGGTGCGCAAACATCCGTGGACGAGAAGAATGATCGCTATATCGTGAACGGCGCGCACGATGCCAAACGTCTTCGCGAGTTACTCGATGCATTTATCGACAAATTCGTTCTCTGCGGCTCTTGCAAGAACCCTGAGACGGATCTTATCGTTACTAAAAACGAGATGATTGTACGCGACTGTAAGGCATGTGGCGAACGTACGGGGGTCGACATGCGCCACCGTCTGTCCACCTATATCCTCAAAAATCCGCCGAAGAAAAAGAACAAGTCGAGCAAAGGCGGGCATGCCGAAGCA
Organism: Russula abietina; assembly: GCA_003313715.1. NCBI lineage: Eukaryota > Fungi > Basidiomycota > Agaricomycetes > Russulales > Russulaceae > Russula > Russula abietina. The sequence continues at coordinate 22,023 of QLOU01009390.1, forward strand.
CCCAACCCAACTGGCGAAACCAACGGTAACGCTGGGGCTGGGGAGAATGATGAAGCTGATGCCAATGCTGGGAGTGACGACGAGATGACGAAGCGGATCAAAGCGGAGGCTTTGGAATTGAATCCCGAATCGCAGCTTGCGGACGAGGGATGGTCCGCAGATACCTCCGTCGACGCTGTCAAGACCCGAATGGGTGCGGTTACTGCCGGTGTTGCTGGCCTTGGACTTGCGGGCGGGGGTGAAGACGAAAGCGATGAGGACGCAGATAGCCCTTACACCCAGCTCGGCCACTGGGTCAAAGAAAACGATGGTGTCAATGCGGTGGAAATATTCAAGAAAGTGCAAGAGCTCGGCATTGAAAAAAGGCACAAGGCTGTTCAGGTTCTCGCGCAGACATTGTTCACCAGCGACATTCTCACCGAGATTCCTGGCTATGTTCCCATCTTCCAGAAGGTGTGTCGATACCTGTTGCTACCGGCGGGCAAAGCTGAATATAACGGTCGTAGATGGTAACATCTGAGAAGCATCAGAAGTCGTTTTTGGGTGGCATCGAACGTTTAGCTGGCGTTGATCATCCCGAACTCATCCCAGTTATCCCAAAGATTCTGATGGAGTTCTATCAGGCAGATGTACTGGAGGAAGATGTGGTTACGTCGTGGGGTACTCACGCCAGTAAAAAGTATGTTGACAAAGAGACGAGTAAGAAAGTGCGTAAGGCCAGCGAGCCGTTTTTGAAGGTGAATCTTGGTGTTTTTGTAGCTGTCGAGTTTTTACTAATAACATTATATAGTGGCTCGAGGAGGCTGAGGACGATGATGATGACGAGGATTGAGAGAGTTTGCGCGTTTGAGAGCTGGCTTTACATCTTCATCGGTGAAGGAGGAGGTGCAAATGTGTTTGTTATACCGCAAACATTTAGCGTTACATAGTACAGTAACACAGCGAAAAGGACACTCGTATTTATCGTTGTGTATGCTGTACCGCCTTCACGAAGGTACAAAGCAAATATGCCAGTCTTCCAAAATCCCATCGTCATACGTGTACAACTGCATAGCAGGGAGGACAACGACCAACGACGAGTACAGTATACATATACTCACCCGAGCTTCATCACAATCATTATGATCACGCGCGTAGCCCGCCTACATGGGCCTGGAAGCTGCAATAAAGACGCCCCTTGATGTAGGCGCGTTCCGGCCTATTTGCAGCCTTCAATCGCTTACCACACGAAGCCGCAAATGCGGCAATGCCTTCGGTGTGTCAGCATATGGCCAGGCTGTACTCGGCCTGCCTCACAGGCAATCTCAATCACGAACGTGAATAACGATTATGTGACGAGGAGCACCGCGCTCTTCCAAGGTGTTATTCTCGTCCGCGCCTGCGAGGCCCGCTGCGCGTTCGCAATAGGTTTTGAGCGTTCCATTGGAGCTGGAAAGAACGATACGTAGCATGCTCGCCCTGGTCTCATTGCCCTTATGCAGACGGCAGTACGCGCTTCGCCTAATGTAGATCCTCGTTGTCCATGCCGCGCGTGTTTGGGGCTGCTGTTGCAGACATGGGGGCGGTGTGGAATGTTTAGCTAAGATGGATGAATTTATGGAACATGAACATTGTGTGTGGGGTGTGGTGATTGACGTGGTCGTGCTTTAGCGGCGAAGAGCGCGTTCAATAACCCATATGAGTAGCTCCCGGCGGGATATAGCGGGAATGAGGTCCTCACTACCCTGAAAATTGTAGACGAACTCACAAAGAAACCTTGCAGTCCGACCTCTGTTGAGTGTACTCTCTTTTATGTCAGGTTGGCGAAATTGACTGATTGACTGATTACCGTCGCGCAATTGTACTATTGCTGCGAACGAGTCATTGTGCGCGCTCATAAGCTCGTTCTTGCGACAGACTTGCAATGATGCGTTTGCGGGACGCAGTGCAATGAACTCGGTTGGTTGTGGGATGAGGGTGCTTGCATCGGCTGGTGCAAATCGGAATGACGTTCTGTGCTGCTAATGAAGTATACAGTATGTATCATGCGAGAAACGGCATGCTAACCTCGTTTAGTGGCTCTTAACATATATATTCAGCACCTAAGCTGTGCGCCATCGCGCATACGGTAAGTATTAGGGATGGGCGTACGTGTTTTCGATTGTCACTGACGTAAGTAGCGATGACATAACCAGATGAGAACAGCCAGCAAACGCGTCCCTCTCTTGCACGGTCAAAGCTACACTGGCATGTGAGTTTTCTCTTTGACTTATCTACGGTCACCACATGGTGCTCAACCGCTTTCTGCAGGGTCTCTGTAGCCATTGTCTCCCCAGAAATCTCTGGTACAGATCTACGCGTTTCTATACCTCGCTGGCAACACGTATACGCAGTCCCTTTTCTTCCATTCTACCCTCTGCTCGCCTATGCGTACTACATCAAATACGACCAGTGGCTGAAAAGCGAGGAGTGGACTTTCCTCGCATGTGTCCTGCTCGGTGCCGGTCACGCCTTGAGTTTTTTGGTAACGCGTTGGAGTGCAAAAGCAAAGGCATGGGTCACTACTCGTAAGGTGTGTCCCCATCACATTCTAGTTCGCGTTACAGATCCCGATGGCAACATTAGGCTCCCTCAATACTAGAGGCGGACTGCATTCGCATACTCCCTGCTCCTCATCGCGGGCAGGGAGAAATTGTGCCCCTTGTCAAACGTGTTCCTTCTGATCCCACCACGTATTCGTTCAGCTATCAACAAGACACCTACTCGGTGCACTCCATTGGCCCTATCACGTTTGGCCTACTCCAATATCCATCGTCTACGCACCCTCCTCTCGCTAATTATCGTCAACATGTGGGGCTGAAGACATCTGCTCTTCCGGCCCTCCAGTCGATGTATGGAAAGAATGAGTTCAACATCCCCATTCCATCCTTCAGCTCATTATTTTCTGAGCATGCAACCGCTCCATTCTTCGTCTTCCAAATCTTCTGCGTGGCCCTGTGGATGCTCGACGAATACTGGTACTACAGCCTTTTCACCCTCTTCATGCTCGTGGTTTTCGAGTGCACAGTTGTCTGGCAGGTGTGAATAACCGTGATTCCGCTGGTCATTGCTCGACTCATCTTTGTGTAACAGCGACTCAAAACACTGACCGAGTTCCGCACGATGTCTATCGCTCCATTCCCTCTTCCAGTGCTTAGAGACTCAGAGTGGTCTGTATTACAATCTGATGAACTACTTCCTGGAGATGTCATCTCTCTTGGTACTTTCTTCGTCTTTATAACGCGATGTACCAGGCGTTCTGACCCAATACAGCACGCAGTCACCAGTCAGAAACAAATATCCCCGCGGACATACTTTTGGTCCAAGGGACATGCATCGTCAATGAGGCAATGCTGTCTGGCGAGTCAACTCCGCTACTTAAAGAATCTATAGAACTCTTGGATTCCGATGACAAGCTGGATGCAGACGGTCAGCACAAGAATTTTGTCTTGTTTAGCGGTACAAAACTCCTCCAAGGGTGCAATGGCGGTATGTGGATTTATCTATGGTTTTATTTGTCTTATCCTCGTGTCTCTGTCCAGGTAACACTCCTGATGGTGGTTGTCTTGGTGTTGTTCTACGCACTGGATTTGGTACTGCTCAAGGACAGCTTGTGCGGACCATGATTTTCTCAACGGAGCGTGTATCTGCAAATAATCTCGAGTCGTTCCTGTTCATTGGATTTTTGCTCATCTTTGCAATTGCCGCGAGCTGGTATGTCTGGGTCAAGGGTACGGTTTTTACGATAGTTTTAAATTCTGTTCCACTAACTCAGTGCGGCATTAGGTATCGAGAGAGACTTGAAAAAGTCGAAGCTGTTACTTGATTGCGTGCTGATCATCACGAGCGTCGTACCACCAGAGCTACCCATGGAATTGTCATTGGCCGTGAACGCTTCTTTGGTAGCCCTGTCAAAGTTTGGTAAGACTCATGGGCTGCATTCAACATTCGCGTCTCAACCCCTTCGTAGCAATATTTTGTACGGAACCGTTCCGCATTCCATTTGCAGGACGTGTCGATGTCTGCTGTTTCGACAAGACCGGCACGATCACCGCAGAGAACCTTGTCGTTGAGGGAATTGCCGGCATCGAGTACGGTTCTCCTTCTATTACGAAATGGCTTTTCTCATTCACCCATTAGTTCTTCTGAGCACTTAAAGCTTATGGACGTGAAAGCAACCTCTCGAGAGACGACCCTCTGTCTAGCAGGCGCACATGC
>QLOU01009398.1:277-12774 GCA_003313715.1 Russula abietina
AGGGAGGGAGGGGGCTGGAATGGCGGAAGAGACGGGGGGACGTCGGAGGCGTGTTAGGGAGCGTCGGAAGTGTACTAGTAGGGGACGTCGGAGGCGTACCAGGGGGCGTCGGAGGCGGAGGGGGTGCCCGCGGCATAGGATTGCTGTCTGTCGACCCTGTTGACGGCCAGTGAGGGTCGCTGGACGGCGAAGTATGTGAAGCTGGGATACGCAGTGGCCTTGGGCCCATGTCCAGTTCCCCCATTGGCCATGATTGGTCCGCTTCTGTCTGGCCCACCATGTTCGTCGACCTCTCATTCACCGGGTTCACCTGTGTCTGCAACGTGGCTGTCTCACCCTCTGTTACGTCCACATCGATGCGGCCTTCGAGTGTCTCTCGCACTGCTACAGGAGCCCCAAACACAAAATCGACAACTTGGTTGACGAGGAAAAGGATAAGAAGGATCTGAATGATCTCGTGTCGTCGCATTTGTGTGGGATACATGACATAGATTTGATGATTTTGTCAGTCGCCAGCGAGTAATCAAATGAACGTTCAGTTGTTAAAGAAAGTAGAACGAAAAAATTGAAACAAGGAAAGAGGCTGAAAATCGAATCTTGAAAATGACATCGATTAAAGTGAAAGGAAGGTACACGTACTATCCAGTACCTAAAAATCTTATGGTTTTTCAAGATTGTCGTGCTTTGAGCGGAGCTGGGCAAGGCGGCGCGAGCGGTGTCGCCTGGGAGAACGCAGGTGGAGGGACCCTGGCAAGGAGCAAGAGCTAGAGAGCAAAAAATTGAACGCCTTGAGTTTAAAACCTTTTGGTTTTGCATGCGTGAATGCTGTGTGCATCGGTCATTGATGGGTGTCCATTGATGATGACAGTCATGATACTCGGGATCAAGCCTATATATCAATAGATTTGCATCAGAGAGTTGCAACGCAAGTAAATTGACGTGGAGGCTGTGGGAGGACTGGTTGGAAGTTGGTATTGCATATTAGAGTGGTGTTCACCGGTATTTATCCGTACTAACAAACTTCAACCAGGCTGTGACTGCCCTGGTTGCTCAATTGACATGTGCTCGGGAAGAGGTCATTCTTCGCACGAGATGGCAACACATCCGAGATAGACTCGAAATAAGTTATTGAAATGCTTCTAAGCCTCCCAGAAGCTCAGCGCTCAACCTTTGGAATCACAATGACGCAGACTCTACCATTACAGTCTGCGCTATCATCGATGAAAGGAAATTCAAGTGGAACTTACCCTCTCAGGGGACCAGCATTGTGACGGTTGTGCATGGACAACAATGCTTATTCCCCGAGGGGTAAGTATTTCTTTTGAAGTCCTAACAATCAATGACAGTACAGACTTTATTTAATAGTGGTGTCTGTGTCATTGTGATTCAGGCCGGTCAATCACAGATCACGGCTATGCTACACTACACCGTCAGCACCGGGCGCTGAAAGTTTCAGCTTCTTCACACCAGGCACGGGCTTCGCGAGGACTTCCGCGTTTTCCCTATCAACTTCCATTGAGTCCTGCAGAAATCGCGAAGCCTTCCTCTTGACAACTATGTTCACCACGTTCGAGAACGAAGCGGCAACTTGAACAATTGACGGACGCTGCTGGGGATTATGTGCCGTAAGCCTACTCGCAGTCGCCCTCAGAGCCGTGTCTTCTTCCCTGAGCTCGCGCAGAAGATAGAGAAGAACTTGCCCGGTTGACCACCGGTCGGCCTCGATCGGGCTGTACATCGAATTCTCCTCGATCTCTGGTGCCATCCAACCCTCCGTCCCGCATCGGCCCTCGACCACGTCGTCCTCGTCCACCACTCGCATAGCAACATCGAAGTCAATAATTTTCAGGCAAAAGTTCCTGCGGCTGTCGACGACAAGGTTTTCGGGCTTTATATCCCTGTGAGCGATACGAAACTTGTGAAGATACGCGACACCCTGAATGAGGTCCCAGGAGAGTTGAGAGACCTTCCCATAAAGTCGGCGAGGTTGGTACGAGACAGAATCCGCGACGGTATCCATTTCTGGGAGAATGATCCACGATGCCGATTGTGTCTGAAACGACTCGTGCAACGATATAATGTGTTCGGACTTCGGCTGGAATGTATTTAGAAGTTCATAGATCTTAAGCTCGTTCGATTGTTCGTGGACTTTCTTCGCGATGAATCTCTTGCTCGGGTCCGACCGCCGATACACGGTGAGGATGTGAGACGGCTGCAAGTCGAACGTCAGCGCGGTGAATAAGTAGAAAGAGGCGGCCGCACCCTGGAGCTGGAAAACGGCTCCCATATACCCCCACTTCCATCGGAAATGTCTCCCGGTGGCAATTTCACCTTGTAGCCGTGTGCTCTGAGATCTGCGGAGTCTGCTGTAACCACGCTTCCAGTACCTCCACCTGTGCCTTGATCACGTTTCCTCTTCTTCCCCTGGTGGTTGTTGGTCCCCGGAGAATATTTGGTATGATGAAACGACTTCAAATGGTTTTCCTTGACACGTTTCTCGATGTTTCTCTTCAACCGGACAACCTCCGCTTCTGTGTCTCCGGCTTCCTCCCTTTCCAGCATGTCACGAAGGTTGTATAATTGGCGTACAAATTTGGCGCGCTCAACCGAGGTCCTCAACCAAAAGTTGACTTTAGTGTAGTAAACCTACAACGACTCAGCTGCGAGCTTGGTCATATTTAGAGTCCAACATACTGCTGGGTCATTTGGCTTCTGAAATAGGGAGTAACGAGTTACTTCAGCATTTTCCCAGATATACATGGCAAAAAGTCCAAATTTCTTTTCCCCCTTGAACCGCTCCAGAAAGTTATTTGCAAAGCGAACCACGGCTGCGCCTAGCAAAAGCATCTGGATAAGGTCCTCGGGCCAATCTTTCGTTGGTTTCGAATTAACCTTCACGATGAGTCGAGGAAGATTTGATTTCAAGATCACCAGGTCACTACGAGGCTGGTACCGGCGAAGTCGTTCGTTTGCGTTTTCAGGACGAATGTTTACACATTCAACGATAAGACTGAAAGGCCACGACTGGGTATTTCTGTAGAGACGATGATAAGTCATAATCAAAGGGTGAGCGAGCGAGCGAGCGAGCGCGTACGTTAAAACGGTAGTAGTTCTGCCCGGTTCTATGGCGAAACCGTAGAAGAAGACAACGTTCATCACCTGTCCATTTAACGCCTTTCCGTTCCCGTACCAGTATTGTTCCCAATTGTTAAAGGCAATGTATACGAGATGTCCCGCCTCAAATGCCCCGACGCACCTGTCAGATTCACTTTCGGAGGTAAATTCCTCTTGTGACCCGGTCCTTCTCTTGAGAGGCCCAAAATATGCGTCCAGGAATTGAGTGTCGCGGATAAGTGTTATACAGCCATACGCCTACATTGATCCGTCAGTATCAAAAGAGTGGTCAAGGAAACAACACACATCAGTGGCCAGACCCGGCTTGCTGTCTAGTTTTCGTTCCAATTCTGTGACAAAGTCCGGAGCTTCTTGACTCGGGTAGTCACATAGACCATTGTAAACGATATCAATCTCCTCAAAGCCCCCCCACTGATTCGCCTTGACGAGAGCTTCTTCGTATTCTTGGGCGAGACCCGGGTCAACTGGTCTACTATCTTCAGGCGGAGCATTCATCAGATATGCTGAATTAGGGGCTAGAGGCGTACGCAACACACACCAAACGCGTTCACGAGGGCCGGACTGCCAAATCCACCCGGTAAGGTGACGAAGACTTGGAGAAAGCCACGAAGTGGCTCGGGCCATTCATCCGAGATGGTTTCAAATCCCCTCAATAGTCGGTCATTGGGATCCGACTGAAATTGACCAGCTTCAATTGTCTTTTTACCCATCGCTTTAAGATCTACATTGACCTGCGGATGTTATGAGCCAGCAGAGGCCATTCGTTATTACAGTAATGATCACGTTGAGATCCTGATATAACACACCTTTGTGATAATGAGATCCTTAGCGATACGTCCGACGAATGACCCGGGGAACTGGTTGAAGATTAGTGTCTTCAGGTCAAAAATAGAAGCGTCAGGTGAAATATCGACGGGGAAAATGCTGTGATCGCCTTTGATGTAGCACCAAAGCTTAATCATTATAGTCGCGAGAAGAAAAGAACGGGGGTGAAATGAAAGAAACTGGTTGCGTGTTTATAGCAAAATCGCAATCAACAAGTACCACTGCATGCAAACCAGAGTTTTCGGTGTGGGAAAACTCTAATAAGGAAAACTCAAACATTTTCCCAGCCCCTTACCTCACCGTGGAAAATGATATGTAAGGAATTGTTAAGCTGTTCTCCGAGTTTTCTTCAAGTTTTCCCACGCCGAAAACTCTGGTTTGCATGCAGTGTATACAGTACTAACTACAATATCATCAACAAGCATCAACAAATATCAACGTGGACGGTAATTGCGGAGCGCAGCGAATGAAAGGTCCGACAAACAAATATAAATTGGTTGCAAAAATGGCAGTGAAAATTTACTATTTCTTGCATCTCCCGGAACTTTCTGCCAATGTCAAAGAATCAAAGGGATATAAAAAAATCGTGTACTACCCCACGGATCCTCGGCCCGACGGATTTGTGCGACGTTTCCCTATTTACACTTGGGGAGCACACTTGGACGCACCCAAGTCTTACTATTCTAGAGTACAGAAAAATCACGCTACAGATAGCGAAGCGAGCCATACAGCTAACAGCGGTCCGTAATCATTATAACTTCGCCGTTATCTCCTTGTCTCTGTCGTCGCGGTTCACTTCAAGAAGAATATTTTCACTCAACTTGTCGTCAACACCTTCCTTTTCCGTTCCGACACTCTTACTAACACTGACACAGCCCCTCCAATGCTTTCAACTTCAACTTTGACGCTGCTCCGCCACCGACCGTTGTCTCGCCGATCCGTCGCCATATCTCTCGACTTCACCAATTGTCCTCCCCTCAGTTCCATCTTGTATCACCACCTGCTGGCTCCCGGACACCAAATACCATTCTCCGCTGCTGCACCTTTGTTATCCTTTTTTATCTAGTTTTGTGGTCCGAAAATGCGGCGCTGTTGATGGGTCAGACAGGTGATTTGTAAGTAGCAGTTTCATAGTCTCGCTGATGACTCTTGCAGACCAGCAAATTCGTCCACACCAGTCACGCGTCTTCAGCAAAGCCAGCTTCCTTTCGAACTTCTCCAGAGGGGGACCTTGCAGTCATCCATCCGTCTTTCTTGGGGGACTCGTCCTCGTCGAGGTCATCTAAGGGTGTAGGGATCGTCTCCGTCTCCGTGAGGATGGGGTCGTCCTTGTCGTCCTCCGTTTCCTCGTGTCCGTTCTGTCTTGGACGAGCGAGGGTTGGTAGGACGAGCAGATGGTTCATAGAGGTCATCGTCATCATCAGATGGGTGTGTGCCACGTACCCGCGTCGCCCAAGCCTGAGCGCAGATTAGCGTGTTCCACGGCTGCCAGCGCGACTGAGAGTGGTTCAAGGAGTGCCCCGTCTTCAAAAGAAAGGGTCGGCGGGAGGTTGTGGCACCACGAGACTGGATGTATGATATAGCGGCGGAGGAGACCGGGAATGGGGGGAGTAGAACGAAAGAGCATGTGCTCGCAAGCCGCACCTTCTAAAACAGGAACACATATTGCAGTACTGACATTTCATGGCATTGCGGTTGCCATCCGCACTATCCTCTCAGAATCGTAAGTACTGTACCTTGCATAGGGAGCGCTGCTTTCATCAGCCTGTCATCCAGTGTTGCCTCACCTAAAAGTAGTCTCTAGCGCGGGGGCCGGATCATCGCCTTTGGATCACGAAAACAACAAATCGGGGTATTCGGATCAACTTAGCTCTTATCAGTTGTGAGAGAGACCAAACCAACCATATGAGTGAGTTTGGGAAAGCTTTGTGAATTGCTCGGACGAGTGCAAGGGAAGGTGTGGTCCCCCCTCCAACGGCTAGGTTCCTCCATACCTTGAGCCCGTGCGCCTCCCTGTGCGGCAATGTTATCGAACAGTTTCGAGTTCTAACTCAGTTCGGTCTAAATTCCGAACAACAAATAGTGGGACCAACCTGATCGTAGATTGAACAGAGTCCACACAAACGTCGAGGACTAAGTTTGCGATGGCATTGCCAAAGTTGTGTTGACGCTGTGACGCCGAATTCTTTGAGATGGTGACCAAGTAAAATTTTGAGTAGGTGTAAAAAGTGATATGGGGTAATGCGGCGACACAAGAAAAGAGCACGCGAGATGCATCGAACGCAGAAAGTGGAAATCCGCCAGCAAAGCACTACAAAATCCCACATCGATGCCCTCCACCTAATTGAGGCTCTTAAGGATCCTGCAAGCTAAAGCACTCAACATTTTGATGTCCTCATCCCTCAGATTAGCGAGACTACACACCCGTTTCTTTCGGTTTCCCGTCCTCGTAAGCGTCTCCTTGCATCACGGTGTATGAGTCGGGATGACGGCGGTAGTTGCGGAGTCCGAAGGAGCATAGGAATCTGTCGAGGTCCCTAACCTTTAAACTTAAGGGAGGTTAGGCTCATGTAGCGGAAACTTGAGCGAAAGCGGTAGTAGCCTGGCAGGGGAGGATGACGATGGCGAGTCGTGCCTCGTGTACGGTGTGTGGTACGGCATGGGCGTGGCGCCCGTAAGGACCTCCTCGACTGGTGGCAATCCTGAGATCGCAAAGAGGAGCAGGGAGAGGCGCACAGGCGCACAGCCACCTACAGTAGTACGCCGTCTTCATCTTCGAATATGACAACTGGCGAGTCGATGATCCGCAGACCATGTTCGAGTTGAATTGACTGCAATTCTTTTGTTTGCCCCCACCTGGCACCTGCGCCACAACGGCACACCTTCACACTTCACCGCGACGGTGCACGCGCCATCAAAAAAACATTCAGCGCACCGGCAGGTAAACACGACGACGCACCTTGGAGCATGTTAATCAGACTGCATTTGCCGATGCTGGGGAAGCCAACGACTCTGATGGTGACACTTTGTGCCGCGCTGGGTTTGTCACGTGTCATCCTTGCCGATTTCGACCGTTTTTTGAGCATGGGACTGGCACACAAAGAGTACTGTATTACGGACCGCTGTTAGCGGTATAGCTCGCTTCGCTAAGTTAGTTATCTGCACAAATCCGCCGGGCCGACGGATCCGTGTAGTCGTGCGCGGCAAAATCACAATTTTTTTTATATCCCTCAGATTCTTTTATATAGACGGAAACTTCCAATTTTTTGGTGATATTCAAATAGCATTAAGGATTCTCTACACGACCTCAAGTTCTTGTAAGAAAAGATTATGAAATGCGAGAAATATACGGCGAATAAAATTTTCACTTGGAGCATTTGCGATTTTTTTGCGTGCGGAAAATTTGTATTTGTTTGTCCGGGCCTTTCACCCTTAGCCAAAGGTTGCTTCGCTGCGCTCGCAATGAAGACTCAGAAGACTCAGTCGATTGCAAGGCCCTACTGGGGGCTTAAATACATACAGCTCCTTTGTAAGATATAGTACTGATCGAACCAAGGCGTGTCGAAGGGAAAGATAAGGCATGAAAGCGAAGAAAACAGGTACGAAAATAAGTGAGAGCACGACTGCAAAGGGAAGTCGCGTTTGACGCTAAAACGTGGTGCAGGCATACCTACAACAAAGAGAGATGAACTACAGGAGTGGCCAAAGAGTAAGATAAGGAACTAAGGATGGAAGAAAAGGGAAGACGAGTTGGTAGAGAAGGACTGATGAAAAGGAACTCAGACAACGAGGTCCGGCCCGGGTGCAGCACAATGAGGCTGCCTCCAGCCTCGTGTGCTTCACCCGTACTGTGGATGTGACTCAAAAGGCAATCATCGTATAAGATACCAGAAAACCTCTATCTTGGAGTTCGCCTAAGCGGGTGGCCTGGGTGGCAGCGCAGGTGGCAGCGCGGGTGGACGCGCGGGCGGCCTGGGAGGCAGCGTGGGCTGCAGCGTTGGTGGACGCGCGGGTAGTTTACTGGGTGGACGCGCGGGTGGCCTGGGTGGCAGCGCGGGTGTTTGCGGTCGATTCGATGGGTTATGGGGAGCCCTGGGTCGATTAGCATCTGATTCAAGATATGTCTTGAATGTCCACTGAATTTCTTTCATTTTGTCTGCATTCCTCGGTATTGGTAAATATTTCTTGTATCTTCCTCTAAGGTTATGGGCCTCCGCCAGCAGCAGCTCTGTAGGAAACTGCCACTTCATTATCATCATAATCGAATCGCAGAACCAATAGCACTGCTCCTGCAACAATTCGTACTTTGGAGACAACTCGTTGACTAAATAGAGCAACTGGCGGAGGTCGGCTAGGGATGGCTCGCTCGGCGCATCGTATTGCAAGGAGCACGCGCGGAAAGATTGGGAATAGAGTAGTTGTGTTACTTGCGCCGCTACAGACACAATGTCTTTGGTGGGACAAATCGATGAGCACATCTGTAACGGGCCCGGAGAACTCGCTTTCTGTTGACGGCCACGTTCAAGGCGGAGCCAGCGAGCGTTTTGAGAGCTGGGGTCCACTACTTTGGCCAACAAAAATTCGTGCTCTGGTGTGGATCCCGGATTACAACGGATTCCGAGAGATGTTCAACTGCCTCACCTGGATGACTGGTCTCTTTGTAATGTCTAATCTCTCTGATCTTCCCACTGTCGAAATCGTGTTCATGACAAAAGTCGAGAAGAGCATATGATAGGATAGACTGAGAGCCTTCTGAGCTAGAGATGGAATTGTTCTGACCCATATGAGTTGCGAAGTAACTTGAAGTTGAAGTGACCTACTGTAGTACGCCTCCAGTCCGTCTGCCCCCTTGCCAGTGGCGACCCAGCCAAACAAAGCCACGTGAACTGTGGGATGGGGAGTTATCTCACCGGGCGGGGATAACGTATTGTAGTACATGGACCAGATCTTCTTTTGGGTACTACTGTGACTAGCTCCATGAAGTCGTTTGGTAGTGCGTTTCCACTGTGGGCATATACGTTCAAGAATTAAAGAGGTGAGGTGAGTAAGAGACTGCAAGTACGCATCGTCATTTTTGTCAGCGGCGAGTTGGCAGTACTCGTCTAGCCTGCCGAGTGCTGGTAAGTAACCATGATCTCTTCCTCAGGGAGCTGACGTGGGCAACCCAGGTGGATCCACACAGCCAACGACGCTCCAAATCCCGTGGTCCAAATCCCGTGTTCATACTCACTCACGCTCCGCGCAGTACCTCCGCTCCCGCAAACACGACATTGTTGGGATCTCCGCCGTACCCGACTACCCAGACTATCACGAATTGACGCAACACGAGTACGGCGGTGGCAATTGCGGCAAAGTTGATTGATTACGATGATGATGGAAACATCTGCATAAGTCCCAGGTCAGCATTTTACATACTAGCCGAACGCTCAGTACAGCGGTTATCGAGCTTCCATCACTTCCAGGAAATCAGCGTGTGATATCGATACACGACCCAGTGCATTTTTCAACCCTCCATAAACAAGACAATCCTCATTCTACCCTCTCTGCCGCGTCTCACTTATCCCTTCAATTATCATGCCCTCCTAGCGAACCCAGCTCCGCTTTCCGTTCCCACTTTTCTTCTTCTCCTGACATGGCTGATAAGCCACCATCCGTTTTTGGGGTCCCAACAAATCATCTCCGTCGATGTCCAACTGAGCATTAGAAACCGTGAATGAAATTGCGAGCGACACGAACAAGTCGAAACGTCAGTTAGTGATCAGTCCTGCGATAGCTGACCGGAATTGCTGAGATTGTCTGGCAGGCGACAAGTTGCAAAGAAGTGTTCGAAAGTGGCTGTCACCTCCCGACCCTTGGAAAAACCACAACATCACCCGCGGATTACAACACAGCGGGACGTTGTTACCCAGCCTTCTTTTTTTTGAGACCGACAGTTTCCTTTGTAGCGGGGGCGGAAAAGGGCGTCTTATGGTACGTTAAGCATCTGATACCTCTATTCTGCATCCGCCCGGCTGAAGGAAGCGGCATTATTTACCGCCGTCATCATATTTCTATGATACCTGTCCAGTCACATAAGTTACACCTGCGTCACAAGCCTGTTCAGGCACTCTACTACACCTGGCTAAGGATGTCATCACCCACGACAATCTCGCAGCATATTTAGCCAGAGGGTACTCTTGCTAAATATGCTGCAGAGCACTGGGATGAAACGACTTTTTGATCCCAAGCAACCCATATCTTATGGTCTGCATCCGGATACACGATTCAAAACGTCCCCGGCTGAAACTTGAAGGAAACGGCCGAGACGAAAGGCCATCGCCAACCCACGGATCACCCTTGCATTATGCGGCTTTTTGGGGTTTACATCCACATTACATTCCTCGTCGTTGAGATGTGCACTCACGAAGTGTCACAAGCTGCAGACTTGAAAAATGGATACATACAAGTTGCTTGATTCCTTCTAGAGCGTGGCGCAGATATTTTAGCCCAGGATGACCATATGGGAACTCACATCTGGCATCGCAAGAGGGATACTTGAATGTCACCCACCTGTTTATCGAGCATGGCGGTGATGTTTTAGCCCGCACAAGGACTCCGAAAAGGTTTTGCGCGGCAGACCGGACCGAGGACGGAATAAATAAAAATATGCACGGGGTAATATGCACGGGGTCTTGCACGGGGTTCGACTCGGACACGCCTTTTACGCCTTTTTACTGCTCTCCGTCTCCGATGCCCAATCCACTTCCGCAGGCCCTTCCCAAAGAGTGCGCAAAGGCAGCGAACATCTGTACGTACTTGTCTTACATTAGTTCTCTACACTAATAACATCTTTCCAGTTAAAAGTTTCGTCGTTAGAGGAGATAAGGGTCTTGATGGCGTTCGTATTGCCTTTACCCTACAATCCGCTCTCAACTGATTCTCACTAATCAGGTCATCCCTCGCACTATCCTTGAGCGCGCTTGCGGATTTGCCATCTTTACCGTTATAAAGGCGGGCCTTTTCCTCTCCGCGCGTGGTGGAAGTGGAATAGTGATAGCACGTTTGGACAATGGATGTGAGCCCCTTTCCTGTCGATTATTCTTGGCAGACAGATGGTCATCCTTCCCCAGCGTGGTCTGCACCAAGTTCCATCGGTCTCATGGGTGTGGGTGTGGGTGGACAGGCTGGTGCAGAGATGACCGATTTCCTCATTGTGCTCAATTCCCGCTCGGTCGGTCATCCAACCCTCAACCCTACCGTATGACGCTGACTAAATTGGCGTCCCTGGCGCGTGGCTCAACTCTCCTTCAGGCCGTTGTGCGTGTCGTTTAGCCTCGTGGTTCATGCTGGGGATTTAATTACGTCCAATTATTACTAGAGGTTATTTATGGCTACCGGCTCATTGACTCTCGGCGGTAATATGAGTCTGGCTGTCGGTCCTCTGGGACGTAATGGGGAGGCTTCCGCTGCACTCAGTTCAAGGGGTAAAGTTGCTGCAATGTTTGTACACTATATTACCCTCATCTTCAACCCGTCTCACCCCGTTTCAGGTTCAGCTACTCGAAGACGCGTGGCATTTTCGGTGGTGTCTCGATTGAGGGCTCCTCGATCGTCCAGCGACAGCTTGCGAACTCGAAGGCGTATCAAGCGAACGTAAGCTCGAAGCAAATTTTGAGCGGAGATATCACGCCGCCAGACTGGGCACAGCCTCTTATCCGCATCCTTGAATCCTGTACCAGCAAGTCACCAGTACAGGAAATAGGTGTCGAATTTGCGATTGCTCTATTCGATTTTCGTGCCGTCGCATCGAGTGATCTGTCATTCTCGAAAGGCCAGGTTATCACTATCACGGAGAAGAGCGACTCGACAAATACATGGTGAGTGTCCTCACACCGTGTTTTAGTTACTTGGGTGCTAATTACACCCTGCTTAGGTGGAAAGGGAAGCTTGAAGGGCGAGAAGGATCGTTTCCTGCCAACTTCGTAGAGGTTGTATGAGTATTGTTTCTCATTCTGTACATAAACGGCATTGTAACTTAATAGGATCATGTGTAATACACTGCACTCTTGTCTTTACCGTAACTCCTGGTCGCCTCACGCTGTGTCGCTCATTCCATTGCGATGTCTTCAGGAAATAAGGATCAGACAAGTGTCAAAACTATCAATCAAACACCTGACGACCACTACGGTCGCCATGGGCGAGGATAATAGATAATTTACGGTATCCTACTGCCAGACATGATTTTGACACCTTTTTTAATCCCTGCTAGCATATGACAATTGTTGAACTGCCTTGACGATTACAGCGCCAATCGGTCCAAATCCGCTAGCAAAGAATTACAAACTAAGTCAAGTAGCAACGTCCATCTACAGTGCACGTTTTACAATCTAAACTCTCAAGCTTCCTGGCTCCAGCGTGATAAAACACACGCGACCGACTTCTTTGGGTCCTGGAACTCGCCTGGGAGACCTTGTACGCTAGAGTTTGCTTTTCGTAAATTTCTTTAACATGTCTAGAAATTCATCAATAGATATCTCCGAGTCGGCCGCTGCGGAAGG
>QLOU01009401.1:0-19333 GCA_003313715.1 Russula abietina
CCGCTCATCTTGAGGCCCTTTCATATTGCATATCTCCGATCGACGACGACAGGCGATTGTCTGGCGATTGTGTGGGCGAAGCGGAGGCAATACCGGGGCAGGCCAGTTATTGACGTCATAAACCTGGAGACGACCATTTCGCTAAGATCCGGAAAATAAGAGAAAAAAAAAAGGGGGGTCAGGTGCAGCCTGAGCGCCCGAGCGCCCGGGACACTCCGCATGTAATTCTTATATCCCTTTAGCTTGCTTGCTGCTGGAACCGAAAACGTTTGATGATTCCTTTGGATTGTTCCAAGTAATTTCTTTATTGTATGAAGGGACCCTTGTTGGACCCTAAGCCCGAGAATGTGACCTCTCCGAGCGATCGATATGGAGGAGATTGCAGCACGCCGGTTTAGCCTGACAGATTGGGGAAAAAGGGACATTTGAAATGTCAATTATCATGCGTTTGTAGCATGTAGATTACGTCACGAGGGCGCTCTCGTAGCGATACAACTGCAGTATACTTTTACCCGAAGGCATGTACTGTATGACCGAGGTGATTTACACGGGGTGTGGGGTAGAACGATATACGCACCCTCTACTTACCTTCGCCGCTAACGGACAATTCCGTCAAACATTCCGCAGCGGAAGTCGATCGAGAAAATAAAAGTCTGCTGTGCCGCAGTGCCCATGGAGCCCACTCTAATGCGGGTAGGCGATAATGATCGGTATTGTCACCCCTCAGCCAGCGGTACGTATACACTCACCTGGCTTGGTAAGTAAAGCTTGCAATCCTGGCGATGGGCGATCGCATTACGGACGCAAGAACCACCCCGCGTTCCCTCGTCCTGCCCTCTCGTGCGTGTAATTCGCGAGCGGAGGACACCCGACTCGGACGACCGCTCGCGTTGAACGTCATGGCGTCATGGTGACGAGTGAGATGCCTCTTGGAGTTGTTCAACTGCTACGGAACTCGTGCAGTTGCGGCAATATTGATGAGTACTGGATCTGTTCTTCCTTCCTTCCTTCCATCGATAGAAGAGAAGACGGAAGTCTATGACATGAGGCAGAACTCGTAGTTACGGAGGGTAGAGGGCTCAAATCCCAGGTCGCAGAGTCCGGCTTTCCCCGCTGACGCCATGCTCGGACAAACGGCTGTAAACTTGAACAAGCAGTGAGTCTCATCTACCCCAGGTTGATGTAAATATACAGTAGCCCAAATAAGTAATGCATCACGTGAAATTTATCGCAAAATCGCATCGCTCCTCATTTTCTTCCTATCAATTACTCTCGCGACAGTTATTGGATATCAACATAATGGTATATATTAAGTGTGTGGTGTAAAAAATGTACTATCAGGTGTTCTACGGGTATAGTGAGGTAAAAAGTTTGAGAGGTGCTGTGCAATACTTATTTGGTTGTTCCGATCCCCCCTACTTCGTGCTATATGTCCTTTGATACGGAAGTAATTGAATAAACGGTTTTAATACCTTGTATAACCACCCTTTGCCTCTATCAAAGCCGCCACCCTTTCTGGCATGCTTTGATATAGCTTCTCAATATACTCCTCTTCGATCCTCCCCCATTCCTCCTGTAGCGCGGCCCACATGTCGTCCCGGTTCCTTGGAAGTGGGCTCCGAGTGCGTACTCTACGCTCCAAATACTCCCACAAATTCTCTATGATGTTCATGTCTGGGCTGCTTGCGGGCCAATCGAGTTTGTCGACCTTTTTTTGCTTGAACCAATCCTGTGCCAGGCGAGAGGTATGCTTCGGATCGTTATCTTGCTGGAAATATACGTCCTTCTTGTTGATCGCCAGGTCCCGTAAGCTCCCTAGAACATCGTCGGAAAGGATTTCAACATAAAGCTTGGCATCCATGTTGCCCTTGATGCGGCAAACTCGACCCAAGCCCTTCGCGGTGATACATCCCCAGATCATAACATTCCCGCCACTGTGTTTTATCTCCTTTCGGACATATCTCTTGTCGAATTCTTGCCCTGGCTTCCTCCAACAATAGCGACGCCCATCGGACCCAAAAAGATTGAATTTGGACTCGTCAGAAAAGATCACCGCCTTCCAGTTGTCGACTGTCCAATGTTGGTGTGCTTCTGCCCATTCGAGACGCTTTTCCTTCTTCTCCTGGGACAAGAAAGGCTTTTTACGACGTATGTAGGACTTCAAGCCGCAGTCGGCAAGTCTTTTCTGGATGGTCTCAGCAGTTACATGAGGGAAGCGGAGCCGTTGAAGGTCGGCGACGTCATGTGCCTCGGTACTTGCAAGCATTCTAACTGCAATGCGGGTGTCGCGAGTGGTGAATTTGCGGGGACGACCAGGTTTGGGCTTCACATAATAGTAATCTTTGGTTTTCATGTACCTGTGATAGATGCGGTTGACAGTGGTCCGGTGAATATTGAATATTGCCCCGATTTGCTTGTCCGAGAGACCAGTCGCTTTGAGGTGGACAATCCGTGCCTTTTTGGTGGGTGTTGTGTAGGCCATTATTAGCAGAGGGTTGTGCAGATGTGTTGATGGTGAATGGAAGTGGAAGTGATGTGTTATCGCAGAAAATCGAAAGGGCCAGTCACGAGCGTCACTTTCCAAAAAAGTAATGCACAGGCGCTCTGGCAAGTTTTTGTGACGTTCTTCCGCACAAAGCAAACATATGGTAATATTTTTATGTACATAGACAACCTACACCTGTACAACTCTGTAGGACCCAACAGTGAATCAAGACATTTGGAATTCTTTGAATACGAGCAGAAATAAATGCGGTGGTCGTGTGTTGCATTACATAATTGGGCTACTGTACGCGCAATGTCCGAGTCGGCAGTCTCAGTTGTCCCCTTATAGGTTTGTCTCGATAGAAGGGTGGTAATGACGATATGGGGGCGCGCAGGACGCCGCTTGCGAGAAGTCGAACGGTCCAAAAGGAGGATATGAGAAAGGTAAATGTGAACGATTTCGGGCGCGGAGATGTAATTTAGACCCCACTGGCCGCCCTTCGCACGGACACGCGGTGATAGTCCTCGCGAATAGAACGAATTCATTTGCTCGAAGTCGGGCTATTCTTTCACTATAATACATCAGGGGGGACGCCTAAAAACAAGGCCTAAGATCGGACTACAGAAGTTTCCGATGAGACGTAAAAAGACCGCATAGAAACACGAAACGCACGCAACGCAACGGGATCACTAAAAGTTTTCAACGTGATGTGGAGAGGCCTCGAGCGTACGGGGTCAGGCATCGACCACGGCATGTTTTCGGCCGCGCAAGACCCGCGTCATCGCGCCTGATCTGACTAAGAGGGAAGGTGGTCCTCGTGTGCCAAGGTAACCTGCCGACGACACTGGGATGCGGGAACTATGAACCGGCGGTGAGATTAACGAGATGGACCCTGAAAGATTTACGACGAACGCATGCCTGTGGCCGAGGCCACCAATAGCTCCGGAGCCCAGGCGTCCAGACTGTGATTCCCCGAGTTCTAGTCCGCGCAAGCGCATCGACAACACATCAGTCCGCGCGGGCGACAATGTCCGCCAAACGTCTTTTCTGATGGAGAAATCAGAGAGATACCACGCCTGTGATGAGAAGGATCATCATGAGGTGGGGAGGATGGGAAAACCGAGGGGAAGAAGTCGTACTTGTAGAGCGTTGTGAATGAGTCGGTACAAACAAAGCACGCTGTCGGAGTTTGCCGGATTCGCACGTGTGTGTGGGTTCTTTTTTCGATGTCAGCTGCCTTACCTGTCGCGGTGCTGATGGCGGCGCATCCACACTTGCGTAGTACCGCCAACAGCCAGCAATCTACCCGCGGGCAGTGCTTACAACACGATCTGGTCGATAGCCCCGGTGTTGGTGTACTTACGAGAAGCAACCCCCTTCCTTCCATCCGCATTCCGTTTCTATCACGATGGCCGCTGCCGCTACCTTCCTCGACCTCCCCACGGAGGTTATTATTCTCATCGTGTACCAACTGCCCCTCAGAGAAGTCGTTGCCTTCAAACGTTTGTGTCGTCGACTCCGTTCGATAATCGAAGAATCACAACTGCTACAATACCATTTTCAAACAATGTGCAGCGGCGTCGAAGATCTCTTTTTGCCCGGAATTAGTAGTCACGAGTTTTTAAACAGTCTCAGAGAATGGGAGATGGCGTGGCAGAAGTTCGACATTGGAGAACGTTTTGCACGGCACAGATATCAAAATATTCTCTGGACCGTCGAGCATATCGTGCAGAATGGATTCATCGTAGCAATGCGTCTAGTAGACTCAACCTGGCATACCGCCCCGGGTTGGTCTTATGCTGACATTTCGCGTGCTTTGCTACGAGGCAGGGAAAGCCCCCCGGCGCTCAGATGGACAAATATTCAACTTGATACCACTATCAGCCCGAAGGGGTATGTCCTGGATGTCAACCAGGACCTAGTAGCGATGGTCTTCTAGTTCGTGGCTCTCGACTCTGACCCTCCATGTGCTGATCTTTATCCCAGTCGCGATGCAATGTGGAGACGTCTAGAGATCCAGTTCCTACGGTTTTCTACAGGTCAACCTCACGATCTTGCTTCTGGAGTAACGTTTGGCCTCGAATTGAACTGCAAATCTCCATCCGAGTGCGAGATCGCGATGGAAGTCATGGGACCGTATCTCATCCTCATAGTCAGCTACAAATCTCGCCTTAGACTCGCCCGTCGGCACCAAAGAATCTACTTCGCTGAATGGACAAAAGGTCGCATGCGCTGCGTAAGTTGTATGCGGAACACTCTAAGCCAAACGAATATTTATTGTTATGGCAGGTTCGGCATGTTCGGGACGGCACCTATTTTTCAGTAATCGCCTTCGTATCCAAGGATCTTATCGTCTTGGCACGAAAACGCGAGTTTGCCCTGGAAGTTTGCGAGATAACAGAAGGGGATGACAGCGCGACTTTCACTCTACGGACATCTTGCATACTCAAATTACCGCCTCTTCATCCCAGCACGCGAGTGCGGTTTCACACGCGCAACAGAACGCCATTCTCCAGCAACTTTTCCACGCCCGCTCTACATTCTAACAGGTTACCATTCCGAAGCTCTCCCGCGGATGCGATTCTTGGCTTTGAAATCAGTCTGCGACGACACGGGAGGCGGTCTGGAGCTGAACTTCGCCGACTCGCTTTCTGGATCCATCATACGGCGTTGCGATTCTACGCGGCGGAAACCGCGAGGCCCTCGCACATTCCCCTCAAGCTTGGGCCGAGGAATCTCCCGCACGGCATGCGAGGGTTGGTATCTCGGCTGGTCAATCGGATCAGCGACACTTTCATCACCCCTCCCGTTTTACACTGGTCGCAATGGGGTCCTGAATCGACTCGATGGCGCGAGTGCAGTGATGATCTCCGTGATCGACAATCGCTGGCGGGCATGCGCTGTGCGGTGGTACACCAAGGATCATTAACTCTGATGGACTTCAGCCCCGGACGCCTCGCTATGTTGCAACGTCAAAACTCGCCTGAGAATACGGACTTGAATGTAATAGAAACGCCCACATGGATCAATTCCGGTCGCTGCTTCCGTCGCGACTTTTCATCAAAATTACCGTACTGTGAACGTACGAAGGAAGAGATAAAGAACCGCGTGTTGATGGATGATGAATGGGTCTTGCAAATTGAGGTTAGATTCGCCTTGTTGCACCGTTCGTGTTATGACTCATTGGGTTGTTCCTCGTTACAGGAAGAGGGTCTGTTCGGTTGGGAAGGTTATATCGATTTCCATAGCATCTTACCGACGGACAGCCCTTGCTAACCATGAAAAGCTAAGCATAAAAACTAGTCATTACTCATATGTTGCTGCTGTTATGCCAGCGCGTACAGCCAGTGAACTTACGCGGGTGTACGTGATAACGTTACAGCGTCTTTTTACGCCAAGCGCCTTCACATTGTTGTAGTATGATGCTCAAAATCCTTCACGTATCCGCTTTCATTAGTTTCATGCTTCTCGTCTGTATTATTTCCCGCCGCCTTACATTGTGGTTGTTTTTTCTTTCCTTTTTACTGTAATTTCTGACTGTTGTATTATCCCGATTTTTCCAGGGACCATGAGGAGCCTAGAACCTCAGAATGAGGTTTGACGCGATTTGACGCGTAATAGGGCCCGTAAAATCTTTACTGTAAGTACAGTATTCAGAAATCGTGCAGTGAGCTTAGCCAATTGAGATCATTTTCATCTCGTCTATATATCTTACGATATGCGACATTTCCTGAATACGTCGATATATCGCTACCAAATGTCACATAAACTGAGCATGCAATCGGTGCAACACTCTGTACTGTGGTACGACATGAACAGTACGAGCTATAGCCTCGAGATAGATATGAACTTTACTTGAAGTTGGGCCAAAAGTCTTATGAATGGAATGGGTGAGAATAACAAAATGAACCCAAGATATATGGTTAAAAGTATCGTATATATAACTCGACGATATTTGGCCAAGAGACTCGCTTGGACAGTCGGGACAACTGAACATAGGCTAGGCTAGGCATTGGCCAATTGAATTGACAGGCATTCATGTACAGCATGGTTACTGTGACTCGGAACTCGGAACACCGGAACCGAACATTTGGGATATTTGGAATATTTACAGATCGATGCGCTAGGAACACCGGAAACGATCCATACGAAGCCAGCTCCAGCTAATAAAATAGGGGCTCGGTGCCGGGCGCCGGCGATCTCAGTCATCAAGAAACTCACACGCTAGATCGTTACTAGTAAAAGGTGTGGGGCCCTCATCAGATATCCTCACCCATACCCCAGTACCCCCTTCGCCTCTCCACTATTTCCTGGCCGCCCTTGGATCGATCCCATTAGATCCACTATTCTGAAGGCTCGCAGATGGGAGAGAATTGTAGCCAGATTCAGTTGGAACAACCTAGCCACAATCGATGTGTGTCTTCCATTGCGCGACATCTCGCAATGATCACTGACTGACGTGACGCGATATAGGCCAGGTAATCGAGGAACTTCCTGATGACATCCTACTGGAAATCTTTGATTTTTATGTGGAGAGTCAATGGTATGAACGCAAAGCCGGAGTAGAGAAATGGCGATCGCTGGTTCATGTGTGCCGAAGATGGAGAGGACTTGTTCTTCAATCACCACTTCGCCTGAATCTGCGACTTTTTTGTACACCCCAAACGCCCGCAAGGGACACATTGGCCGCCCTGCCAGCCTTGCCTATCATGATTCGGGGCGATATGACCTCGTCAGGCACGGATAACATCGTCGCTGTACTCGGGCAGCACAAGCGCGTAACTCAAGTCACCCTCTTCGACATTGCCGGTTGGCAATTGGAAGAAATCTTGGCTGCGATGCAGGTGCCATTCCCCGAGTTGACAAATGTGCGGCTCAGGTCAGATTTTGAAGCGACCCCAGCCATTCCCATTTCCTTCTTGGGTGGATCTGCCCCAAGTCTGAAATATTTCGAATTGAATGGCATTCCGTTCCCGGGGATGCCAAAACTTCTTTCGTCTGCTACTCACATGGTCAACCTTGGGCTCTTCAATATTCCTCATTCCGGGTACATTCCACCCGAAGCGATGGTCGAGCTCCTCTCCGGGTTGTCCTGCCTCGAAGGGCTTTCCCTTAAATTCGAATCCCCTCAATCTCGCCCTGACCGGAGAACCCGAATTTCGCCTCCATCAAAACGTTCTGTCATCCCCTCTCTGATATATCTTTATTTCAAAGGGGTTATCGAATATTTAGAGGACCTCGTGGCCGGAATCGACACCCCCCAACTCGACGATATGCATATAACCTTCTTCAATCAGATCGATTTTGTCACCCCACGACTCGCCCAATTTATCAATAGTACACCCAAACTTACGAAACGCGATGCACATGTGGAATTCGATGATTACTGTGCCCGCGTCGGACTTCCACATGGGTCCAGAACTCTCGAGATAGCAATCTCATGCAGAGAACCAGATTGGCAACTTTCGTCGATCGAGCAGGTCTGTAACTCCTCTTTGCACCCGCTGTCCAAGGTAGAGGACCTCTACATCGAGCACAAATATTCGCAACTAGTTGAGAA
Organism: Russula abietina; assembly: GCA_003313715.1. NCBI lineage: Eukaryota > Fungi > Basidiomycota > Agaricomycetes > Russulales > Russulaceae > Russula > Russula abietina. Next base: position 8,046 of record QLOU01009401.1, read on the forward strand.
GAATTATCCCATCGAGAACACCGTAGTATGGTTGCAACTCTTACTTCCATTTACCGAGGTGAAGAATCTCTACATAAACAAGGAATTTTCGCCTGGTATCGCAGTTGCCCTGCAAGGGCTCGGTGGGTACAGCATGACAGAGGTGTTACCCAGTCTGCAGAATATTTTCGTGGAGGGTTTCCTGCCGTCCGAGTTGGGAACTTTCCAGAAGAACCTTGGGCAGTTCGTCGCTGCACGACAGCTCTCTGATCACCCTATCACCATTTCTGACTGGGACAGAGACTGATGACACAGCTCGTACGTTACAGCCTAAACACCGACCCTTGCTTCACATTCATTTCGTGTCTAGCCGCGCAACTGTTACAGTACTCGCTTCTTCATCGATTCATCTCTCGTTGCTCTATTTGATTACATCATCATTTCTGAGTCCCCTGAAAGTTCCTCGTCCGGTCCCGCGTATCATGCTCTGTACCATGCTCTGTTAGTAACACGTCCTCGCACATGCATTTTTACCTATATGTACTCCCCATATCTCCAATACTCCCTGTGGTGTCGAATGTATTAGAAAATCGAAAAACTGTTACCTAGACGGCCCTTCGTCCCCGGGAGGAGAGATTTGTCCTTGTTGCCTACGCAACGAAAATGTGAGATAGCGCTACATTAAATGCCCGCGCACATTGAACCAGATTGTTGGGTAATCCTATAGGCTCAATGCATCCTACTAACTTCTGCCGCGCGTGAGTAATATAGTATTATAGTAGGCCATCTACAGCCGTACATGGTACAGAATGGAGACGTCGTAGCAATGCGTCTTGTATACTCAAGCTGGCACACAGCCCCTGGTTGCCATGCTGAAATTTTGCGTGTTTCGCTACCACGAGGCGGTGAAAGTCCCCCAGCGTTCAGAACTTCAGATGGAGGTAATATTCAACTTGGTACCACTATCAGCACGAAGGGGTATGTCCTGGATGTCAATTAGGACCGACTAGTAGCGATGGTCTTCTAGTTCGTGAGTGACTCTCAACTCTGACCTTCCGAGTCCATCATGTACTGATCTTGGCTTCAATCGTCGTGATGCCATGTGGAGACGTCTAGAGATTCAGTTCCTAAGAGATCGCGATAGAGGCGACTCAGACTGCAGGTCCGAGTCATGGGGCTACCTCGTCCTGATCGCAGCTACAAATCTCGCGTCAGAGTTGTGCGTCAACATTACTGTAAAGAATCTACTTCACTGCACATGGACAGGAGGTCAGATACGCTGCTGCGTAAGTTGTACGCCGATAAACCAAACGGGTGTTCATTGTCACGACTCGGACAGGTTCGGTCGATGGCGTGGGAAGCGATCACACGAATACAAGGGAGAATGGAGAATTTCGGAACATTTTTGAAAAAAGATCGAAAAAGAGTCGTGGGAAACCTGATAAGTGTTACTATAAACTCCATCCGACAGCCATGCAGTGCACGCAAAGCATCCGTGGAGCCCCATCTTACCTGAGTACAGCACGGCGTGTATGTCAAGAAAAACTCACTCGCTGCGTCAATGACTAACAAAAGCATCAAATAGCTCAGCTAAAAGACGTGCTCCTTATCAGATATCGACCTCTCCGCCGTCTCCAGTACCGCCTTCGCCTTTCCACTCGCCGATATCGATCCCATAAAAACCGCCATTCTAAAGGCTCGCAGATAGCAGAGAATTGTTGCCCGGCTCAGATGGAACAACCCAACTACATTCGATGTGTGTCTTTCATTGCGCGCAATCCTGCAATGACCGCTGACTCGTAACCTGACGTGGGTGTAGTCCGGGAGATACAAATCGGCGTATTTCCTGATGACATCCTACTGAAAATATTCGATTTCTATGTGGAGGGTCAATGGTATGAACGCAAAACTGGGGTAGAGAAATGGCGATCGCTGGTTCATGTATGCCGAAGATGGAGAAGCCTTGTTTTCCAATCACCACGTCGCCTGAACCTGCGACTTTTTTGTACATCTAAAACACCCGTCAAAGCCACATTGGACGTCTGGCCACCCTTGCCTATCATGATTCGGGGAAATATGACCTCATCAAGCACGGACAACATCATTGCAGTACTTGGGCAGTACAATCGCGTAACTCAAGTCACCCTCTTCGACATTGCCGGTTGGCAAATGGAGGAAATCTTGGTTGCGATGCAGGTGCCGTTTCCCGAGTTGACAAATGTGCGGCTCAGGTCAGATTTTGAAGCGCCCCCAGTCATTCCCGATTCCTTCTTGGGCGGAACTTCCCCACCACGTCTGCAATACTTCGAATTGAATGGGATCCCATTTCCGGGGATGCCAAAACTTCTTTCGTCTGCTCCTCACATGGTCATCCTAGGGCTCTTCAATATTCCTCACTCCGGGTACATTTCACCCGAAGCGATGGCCGGTCTCCTCTCCGTGTTGCCCAGCCTCGAAGGGCTTTCCCTTAAATTCGAATCCCCTCAATCTCGTCCTGAACGGGAAACCCGACGTTCACCTCCTTCAAAACGTTCCATCATTCCCTCTATGATATATCTTTATTTCAAAGGGGCCACCGAATATTTGGAAGACCTCGTGGCCGGCATCGACACCCCCCAACTCGACGACATGCATATAACCTTCTTCGATCAGATCAATTTTGACACCCCGCAACTCGCCCAATTCATAAACCGTACACTCAAACTCGAGAAACGCGATGCACATGTGGAATTCGATGATTACTGTGCCCGTGTCGGACTTCCACACGGGTATAGAACTCTTGAGATAGCAATCTCATGCGGAGAACCAAATCGTCAATTTTTGTCAATCGAGCAGGTCTGCAACTCCTCTTTGCACCCACTTTCCGCAGTAGAGGACCTCTACCTCGAGCATAAATATCTGCAACTAACTGGGAGGATTGATGCCATCGAGGACGATATATGGTTGCTACTCTTACTTCCGTTTACCGGGGTGAAAAATCTATACGTATCCAACAAATTCTCGCCAGGTATCGCGGCTGCCCTGCAAGGGCTCGCTGGGAGCAGAATAACAGAAATGTTACCCAACCTGGATAATATTTTCGTGGAGGGACTCGAGCCATCGGGACCTTTCCAGGAGCACATTGAGCAGTTCGTTGCAGCACGACAGCTCTCCGATCATCCTATCACCATTTTTGACTGGGACCAAGACTTTGACCTGGAGTCGAAGTGATACAACCCGTAAGTTACGGCCCATGCTTTCTGGCTTCCACATTCATCTTGTATTACTTTAGCCGCGCAAGCCCCGCCTCGCGTCTTGCTGGATATTTATTTATTTCTCTCCCCTGGATTTATTCCCGTCTCCCTGCTTTCATCTCCTCAATCTATCGTGCATTGTGCTATGCTCTGTTTGACACGTCCTCGCACATGTATTTGTACGCATATGTACTACCCGTATCCCCAATACTCGGATGTTTGTATCAATTTGCGTTGGTTTTGTAAACCGAAACTGTTTCCGAGAGTCTCGGTCCTTATGGGAAATTGACTTCTTGATTTTCAACAAAATCGTCAACCGATAGTACTGTCTCCCAGTGGCACTATGGACGCCTTCAATTTGTTTTAGTATGATTCTAAAGATCCTTCGCGCATTCTCTTTTCATGAGTTCCATGCTTCCCGCCTGTATTATTTCCCCTCCGCTGACATTGCATCTTTTTTCTTAACAATTCCAGTACTTTTGTATCATCCCGTTTTTTTCAGGAACCATCATGGTCATATGCCAGTGGGGAATTTGACACGTCAAATGTCGAGCATTCAGAAATCGGGAAGCGTGCTCCTCAGTCAGCGCTTGTATCTTGTGCCTAAGCACAAATTACTGTGTATCATACGATATAGATATGATCAAATATCGCCGTGACTTGGATTGAGACAGGGAAACTCAGTAGAACTTGAAGGCCCTAGGGTATTCCCAGCCACCCGTCTGTCTCCGCCGACCTGAAAGCAGGCTGTGAGTGTCAATGACAATAGTACGTCAAGGTGGCATGCTAAATCGCAATACAGTATCCTCCACAGTACTCGATCCCAAGGCGCCAACTATGACGACGACGGGTTAGTAAATTACGTAATTACCTCCAACTTCGACACGCGCGTAAGCGTCGTGATGCCCTCCCTTCTCCGTGGCTCTTCTTGAGCGAGTATTCAACCCAGGACATTTAATGTAGCCATACCTCACATTTCCGTTGCGCAGGCTACATGACCGCCTTGCGTACCAGGACGAACGTCTCCTCTGGGCACGAAGGATAGTCTCGGTCAGAGTTTCGATTTCAAAAACGAGCACCCATCGACGTAAAACATTCGATGCTGGAGAGTCGGATGCGGTCCGCCCGAGGAAATAAGGGGGAGGGACGAGGGAAATGAAGAAGAAAAAGGTGAGGTGAATTACGGTAAACAAAGTAAGCTCTTCTTGCGCGGCTAGAGTGATGTGGTGAAAGTGCTAGTGTATGGGCTGTAACTTACGTCACCATTTGCGCCAGACAGAAATGGAGATAGGGTGATCCGAGAGCTGTCGCGAGGCAACGAACTGCCCAATTTTTTCCTGAAAACGCCCCGATGGCTTGAGCCCCTCCACGAAAATATTCTGCAGGCTGGGCAACACTCCTATAATTCTATCCCCAACGAGCTCTAGCAGGGCGGCCGCGATACCTGGTGCAAGTTCCTTGGAGAGGTAGAGATTCCTCACCCTGGTGAATGGAAGTAAGAGCTGCAACCATAGGGTATTCTCGATGGCAGCAATCTTCCGAAGTGATTCCAAATATAGATGCACGACGTAGAGGTCCTCTACCGTAGAAAGGGGATGCAAAGAGGAGTTACAGACCTGCTCGATGGACGAAAGCTGCCAATCTGGTTCTCTGCATGATATTGCTATCTCAAGAGTTCTGGACCCGGGTGAAAGTCGGACGCTGGCGACGTTTTCGTTAAATTGCACATTTGCATCGGGTGCCCTGAACTTGGGCGTACGATTGATGAATTGGGCGAGACGTGGGATCTGATTGAAGAAAGTTATATACAGGTCGTCGAGTTGAGGAGTGTCGATGAAGGTCACGAGGTCCTCTAAGTATTCAACAACCCCTTTGAAACGAAGAGATATCAGAGCAGGGATGACAGCACGTTTTGATAGAGGCAAAGGTCGGGATTGCAGGTCAGGGTGAGATTGAGGGGATTGGAATTCAAGGAGAAGCGTTCTGAGGTTGGACAACACGGAGAGGAGAGCGATGATCGCTTCGGGTGAAATGTACCCGGAATGAGGAATATCAGTGAGGCAAAGGGTGGCAAGGTGAGTGGCAAACAAAAGCAGCTTTGGCAATCCCGGAAATGAAATGCTTTTGAGGGAGAAGGTTCGCAGACGTAGGGCAGATCCATCCAAGAATGAATCGGGGATGACTGGCGTCGTTTTACTAATTGGGTGGAGACGCAGGTAAGTCAACTCCGGAAATGGCACCTGCATCGCGGCCAAGACTTCTTCCAATTGCCTACCGGGCGCAAGGGACAAGTCTACTTTGCATACGCGATTGCTCTGCCCAAGTGCTGCAATGACGTTGTCCGTGTGTGATGTTGAGAACACAAAGGCCCCAACAATGAGAGGTAAGGGTGGCCAGACGTCCAGTATCCTTGCGGGTGTTTCGGATGTACAAAAAAGACGTAGATTCATGCGACGTGGTGATAGGAGAACAAGGCTTCTCCATCGTTGACACACATGAACCAGCCGTTGCCATTCCTCTACACTCTTTTTGCTGCCATATGATGAATACGTCTCGATGTAGAAATCAAATATTTCTAGTAGGATTTCATCAGGGAGTAGGTCGATTCGATTCCCCTGGCCTATATCACGTCACGTCAGCCAGTAGTCATTGCGAGATGTCACGCAATGAGACATACGTTGACGATCTATTGGAATTGATATCAAGAGCGGCTAGGAAATGGTGAAAAGGTGAAGATGGTACTGAGGCTGGTACTGGATTGTGGTGGGGAGATCTGATATGGGGCACGCCTTGCAGCTGAGCTACAGTATTAGGCATTGTTAATTATTGATGTAGCATGTGAGTTTTTCTTGACATACAACTGACAGCCCATCGATGAGGATTCGACGCGCGCTGGGACTGCACGACAAGGACTGGTGACTAGGTGACTGGTTGCGAAAGAAAGAAATCGAACGTGCTGCCCACTGGCAGCAATTGAACGCGGCAACGCCAGTTACGCCACATGAGCACGGTACAAAATAACCCACAACTCGTATTCTCGTCTCTGTGCTATATATCTCTGCTGTCTTCAGGTCCAATGCGTTCAAGGGACGCTTAATTTCATGTTAGCCATCGCAATGAGTCCTCCTTTCATTTCAGATCACAAAGCCACCCAACGCCTCTGATCCTGCTTCACCCTACCGCCACGAGCATCTCAAATGCTACGTGCAGGGCGTACTGGTGCTAATGCAGCCGCGCAATATCCCGTATATCTACAGTACTCAATCTCAAGGTGCTTCTTGCGCTCCCTCCAACGGCAACGCGGGTAAACGGTTTGTAATGGTTCCTCTTCGGTGTGTACCGCGCAGCCCCTACTTTTCTTCCTCTTTTTCTCATTCTTTCTCTGGCCGGCTTGGTTGGTTTCGGTTGATTGGGATGATTAGGGTCTCCTCGGTGCGTATATAAATACGTATGAGCGTATGACTTGTTGATGATAGAGACGATGAACCAGGCTGCAACTTCCACGAGACCATACAGCAGCATTATCGCGCTTGGCGTAACTAAGCGCATCATCGTGAACTGTGATTCGTTCTTTGTTCGAAAGTCTTTGCAAGCGGCTCTCCAACCAGGCTATATGACAAACTCACATTTCCGTACGCAGACTACATGGTCACCCAGGTACCGAAGATGAGACCCTTCTTTCTCGTGTCAGATGGGCCCAGGTACGATGTACGATAGATCATGGGAGAGAAGCCTGGAGAAATGAAGGAGTATATCAAGTGGTGAGGCGAGTTGCGCTTCAGAATGATACAAGACGGGTATCGAGTAAATTTAGGTGAGATGTTACTGTTCGTGTTATGACTTATTAGGCTGTTCCTCGTCACAGGAAGGGTCTGTTTGGTAGTAAAGGTTATATCGATTTCCACTGTATCTTACCGACGAAAGACATTTCTTGCGAAGCATACAAAGTCTTATATTGCTGCTGTTACCGTACAGGAGCGCTCGCACACCAAGAATCGTCTCGATCAGAGGTTCGATTTCCAAAACCAGTGTAAATAGACATGAAACTTTCGACGCTAGAGGGTATATAAGACGGTCCGGATGGTACAAAGGGGTGAAAGTGCATATATGCGAGTACGTGTCAGATAAAGCATGGTACAATGTACGAGGGACGCGAGAAAATTCAGGAGAAACGAGGAAGTAAGATAGAGGCTAGGCGAGTTGAGTATCAGCTAACTCTTTTTGCGCGATACAAGATGAATGTGAAAGTAAGAATATGTGGGCTGTAACGTACGAGCTGCGTCACTAGCGTTTGTGCCAGTAAGAAATGGCGATAGGGTTATCAGAGATCTGTCGCGCGGCAACGAACTCCGCAATGTTGTTCTGAAAAGGTCCCGATCGCGTGAGCCCCTCCACGAAAATGCTCTGCAGGCCAGGCAACAATTCCGTTAATCTGCCCACATCGAGCTCTTGCAGCCGCGATGCCTGGCGCGGATTCCTTGGATAGGTAGAGATTCTTCACCGCGGTAAATGGAAGTAAGAGTTGCAACCATAAGGTGTTCTCGATGGCATATTCCTTCCAAACCAGTTCCCGATATCGATGCTCGATGTAGAGGACCTCTACTGTGGAAAGGGGTTTCAAAGAGGAGTTACAGACCTGCTCGATAGATGAAAGCTGCCAATCTGGTTTTTTGCACGAGATTGCTATCTTAAGAGTTCTATGCTGCTCGAGTGGAAGTTCGACCTGTGCGTGGTAATCATCGAATAGCACATGTGCTTCATCACGTGCCCTGAGTGTCGGTGTGCGATTGATAAAGTTGGCGAGTCGTGGGATGTCAAAATCGATCTGATTGAAGAACGTTATAGTCATGTCGTCGAGTTGAGGGGTGTCGATGCAGGTCACAAGGTTCTCTAAATATTCGACAACCCCTTTGTAGATGAATCTACGGAGAACGGCGATGACAGAACGTTTTAATGGAGGGGGACGTCGGGTTTCCCGGTCAGGGCGAGATTGAGGAGATCGGAATCCAAGGGAAAGTGTTGTGAGGTTGGACAATGCGGAGATGAGAGCGACAATCACTTCGGGTGAGATGTACCCGGAATGAGGAATATTGTGGAGCCAAAGTTCGACAAGGTGAGTAGCAGTCAAAAGTAGTCTTGGCAATCCTGGAAATGGAATGCCGGTAAACGAGAAGGATCGCAGACGTGTGGCAGATCCACCCAAGAACGAATCGGGAACGACAGGTGGTGTTTTACCATACGTGTAGAGCCCCAGATATGTCAACTCGGGGAATGGCACGTGCATCGTGGCCAAGACTTCTTCCAATTGCCAACTCACTAGGTTCCAGAGTAGAGCTTTACAAACGCGATTGCTCTGCCCAAGTGCTACAATGACGTTGTCCTTGACTGACTTCGAGTCCGTAAAAATGCCCCTAACGATGAGAGGCAAGGCTGGCCAGACGTCCAGTGTGTCTTTTGCGGGTGTGTCGGGTGAGCAATAAAGATGCAGGTTCAGGCGACGTGGTGATCCAAGAACGAGGCTTCTCCAACGTCGACACACATGAACCAGCAATTGCCATCTCTCTTTCTTCGCTTTGTTTTCATGCGATGAACTCATATCCACATAGAAATCAAATATTCTTAGTAGGACATCATCGGGGAGTACGTCGATTCGTATCACCTGGCCTACATCACATAACGTCAGTTGAGATGTCGTGCAACGAAAGACATACGTTGACTTCGTTCGGTTCGTCCCTTCCGAGTCTGGCGACGATTCATTGGCATCAGCAAGTCTTCATAACGGTATATCGGGATCGATATCCGAGGGCGGCTAGGAAATGATGAGGCGGAGGTGGCACTGGAGTATGGAGGGAAGATCTCAGGCTGATAAGAGGCACGCCTATGAGCAGAGCTATTTAATAATTTGAGGCTTTGTTAGTTATCAATGCATCGCGTGAGTTTTCTCGACATACGGCTGAGAGCCCATCGATGGGAATTCTGAACCTGTTAAGATGGTTACTTGTTGTCGTGGCGACCACGCAGGCAATTCCACCGGAAGCCAACGGTCCGGAACATTCTGAGTGTCACTGGTCACTGAAACGACGTAGCCTTTCCCATCACTTCTCCCGTTTCTTAGGCGGCTAGGTATTCTACACAGATCTAGGATCATGACTCTTTGTTTTAAAGATTTAGGATTTTGTTACGCAAAACACGTTCAGAAGGAGAGGCAAAGTATGAACTTCAACTTTGAAGCGTACAAGTTGGTACAACACGTGGTTCTATGATCTTAGTTTTTAGATGGAGTTATGACGCCCTGTGCTGGGACTGCGTCGTAGGTATGTTGCATAAGATGTTGACCAAAGGGCGAACTTGTTGCGCTATTCCCCTATTCAGATATTCAGCAAAGGCGCACACAAGGATCTCATATGAGGTACGTACAATCATGGTGTAAGGGAAACCAAAATCGAGTGGCTTCGCGTCGTCAATGCGTTGGATCTGTTCGGGAGCAAGGGAAATATCTAACGCCTGGATATTCTGCTTCAGATGCTCCACCTTCCGTCCACCGACAAGGGGGAACACGTAAGGCGTTTTGTGCAGAAGATGCGCAATAGCGACTAGTCAATATATCCGCTCAGCACAGCGGCTCCCGCTAGCTCACGCATCGGGGAGAGATAACGCACCGGCAGTAATACTCTCCACACCGACCTCCTTTGCGACCTCCTCGAGTACGAGGCACACCTTTCTCTCTTCCTCTGTGCGTTCCCAATTAGGACTAAACATCACGCGACCCTTTTCTCCAGTCTCGCGTCGGCGCTGCTCCTCTGCGTCTGAGCGGACCTTCCCGCCCCCGAGAACATCCCATGGTGCGAGCGCAAGTCCCTCAGCACGCGCCATCGGAATGATATCGCGCTCAAAGGACCGCTCGAGTACACTCCATTTTCCCTGATAGATCGAGAAGGGGGTCTTTCCGTGGTCCTTCGCATATTGATTTGCCTTGGGCACGATCCATGCCGGTGTGTCTGAGATTCCCTGTTCAACGCAGGGGTCAGTAGGGTTGGTTGACTGAAGAAAGTAGAAAAGCAAGGTACCAGATAAAGCACTTTTCCTTGGACGACCAGGTTATGAAGCGCGTTCATGATCTCCTCGACCGAGGTGGTCCAATCCCACCAGTGCACATACAGGATATCGATATACGACGTGCGGAGTTTTTTGAGGGACGCCTCGACAGAGATGTGGAGGGACTTTGCGTGATTCCCGGCGTAATTCACCTTGTTGGTGTATTCATCCTTGCGTCCCTTGAGGTTGGCTGTATACTAATAGTAACATCAGCATATCTAATTTGTAGAGATGAAACATGAGGAACTGGACCTACTTTGGTTGCGATGACAAGCTGGTCTCGGATGCCTCGCTTCTCAGCCCACTCGCCTATGAATTCCTCAGAGGTCTCGTCCTGACTGACATCGGATGTCAGCTACTATAATGCAGAATCACCGCTACTTAACACATACTAACTGTTCGCCGTGTCTATAAAGTTTCCCTTTTTGGCCGAGTCAGTTGAAGGGAAGGGTTACCAAGAAATGCAATTTTCACTTACGCCGAGATCGAAGTACGCATCAAGGAGCTTGAAGGAACTCTCTTTATCCATAGAGCCCAATCCATATTCACCCCACTTGTCGCCGATGCTCATAGCACCTAGCTGGATGGGTGAGACGCGCACACCGGCGAGGGGTGACAAAGTGCGATAGTGAGCAAGCTTGGAGATCGGTGGTTGCAGAACAAAAAAAGACATTTTGTCGAAGCTGAGATGTAGGCAAGTGGTTCTTGAGGGGTAGATGAATTGACTGGTGACCTTTGTCGACAATACTTGACTTGGTATTTGTATTCAAAGGTACGGCAGCCGAGGCGCTACGTCTCAAGATGCCCAGACGTGGGTGACGAACTCAATACAGTAGTTTTCGCAATGGACACGGCCATCAATCGGTCTCAAGTGGGTCATGAAAAGCAATACTTCGTGGGGCGTAACTATCGACAGCCGACGGATGGACTCCGACTCGGATGGGGTGACGAATGGTCACGGCAGCCGAGCGGCGATCACGA
>QLOU01009404.1:0-15342 GCA_003313715.1 Russula abietina
GTACCCAAACAATAGAGATCTAGTGTCGCGTCCCCACCGGTGGTGACAGTAGAGGTGTCCACAATATCGCATTTTTGGCCCTGTTTGGCTTTGCCTGATAGATTTCGTTCGTTTCGAGTATAAATAGCCCCATAGTTACAACCGAAGAAGCCCTAAGCTTCTCTTGAATCTTATTCTGTGCTTCTTAACATCTTCCTGTCTGTTCAACGTCTCAACACTGTCTCTATACCTGTCAAACAATATCCAACCTTTCCCACGCTTAGTAATAAGCAAATACTTAACAAGAAACTAAGAAACATTTATTACGTTTTCTAGAAGGCTTCTCAAGGCAGTAATCGAAGTCTATAGAATTGAGTACCCGTGTTACGGTCAAACCAAGTCACTCAACAAAGAAACCAGTCTTGTACAATCGAACATAAATCGGCTAACGCCTGAACGCCTCACAGAGCGTATCACAAAAGGCACGGTGGGTCGAAGAGCTTCAGTGTCTCCAAGTTGAGATGGAGTCAGCTGTCAGATATTTTCAACATTAAGAGCAATTTTAGCAAGAGAAGCAAGACCTCATTGATCCCAGACTACTTCCAGGGCACACTGCATGGGCAGCAAGACAATGTGCCATGTGGAATTTAATGGCCAAGCAAGCGGATAGTAGATTTACTGATTTGCTTAAGAGCGACCCACCTCCCGATTTTGCTAAAGTCTTGCGACCTCATCCCGATAGTTTGCTTTCCATTTCTTAGATTCACTAATTGTCCACCCGATACCCTCATAATAAAATGGCATTGTATTAATTCTTCTAAATTCTCATATGAGCTGCACTATTTCCCCTAAAATAAGCTTAAAGTGCAAAATCGCGCATGGGCCAATAGAAGCCGTGCGTGGCCAATAAAATAGGACAAAGGTTTGAATAGCAGGCTGCAATAGGATACCCTCGTGTCGTGTTGGCCAATATATTTTATGGCAGGCAGTTTAGCTGCTGAGGAAATGCTCGTATGGGCCGGCAGCGTGAATGAACTTCCCCTTTCATAAGCTTCGGCTGCCGCACAGCGGCAATGTGGCCAACTGCCAGGTGCTGCCGATGACCTCCTGATGGCCCAGAATTACATGACAGCGGTTCTGCCGATAGCTTCAAGTTGGCCCATCTGTATCTCAACGAGCTGTTGCTAATGGAATCACGTTGGCCAACTGCCAGATGCTGCCGATGACCTTCTGATGGCCCAGAATTACATGAAAGCCGCTCTGCCGAAGTCCTTACAATTCCGCACCTAACCACATAATACGTTCTCACGCAGATTTGAAGTCCGATGAGAACGAGACATTGGCGCATCACATGAGCTTACTTATGCACGCCTATCTTATCTTTGTATTATCTTTGTACATAGATAAATAAATAATCTAATCTACTACCACAAATCACAACTGTGGACGGACAATGTGTGAGCAGGGAAACGCGTCCAGGGGGGACGCGTCACGTCTACATCCCCCATTTCCCCCTTCCTGTACCTAATGCCAGCTATCAAAGATCTTACCAACGCACCCATCGTGAGGGATGATCCCGCCCCTGATCATTCCCAATATGGACTGGCACGCGCGTGTCCGATCGATCCCGCCACTTCACACCTGTTAGGGAGCATAACGTACGACCAGAAGCATGGCTTCAAATTAGAATGGGAATCAAAAGAGGCCTTCAAGACTTGGCTTGACAATGAGCAGACAGCACAATCAATTGAATTGAGGCCCTCCAAGATCGAGCGCGGGAGTGCCCTCTATACAACCAATCAAATTTTCCGTTGCGCACGTAACGGAATGGGCGGCCTCAAGCCTTACCAAAAAAAGACAACGCGGGAAAGGAAGATCGATAGCAAGCGCCTTCCCGACGGCTGTCTCACCCTTGTACAAATCAAGACGTATCCCCATACTACCGTTGTATTGGGGAAATATATTTCAAATCATTCCCATTCCATCGGCATGGAGAACCTGAAATTTATCCGAATGTGGGATTCTACGTGGGAGATAATCGCCAGTATGGTCAGGTATGGGAAAAATGATAAGGATATTGTGAGTGATCCTCCCTCTGATAACGACCGATCTGACTTATCATTGGCAGAAAAAGGAAATGCGGGATGTATTTAGTGAACAAGAGCGAGATCACTACATTACAATGGGGGAGATTGGCCGAATAAGAAAGGATATCGAAAGGGAGCGCATCAGATTAGATCCCAATGATGCGAAGTTAACTCGGATCTGGGTCGAGATGCTCCAATCCGAGGGGAACTTCATCTGTTACAAGGATAAGCTAGATCAACCTCCCAATGGATCAGATCTCACTGAAGATGTATTCTTCCTATGTATTCAGATGAAGTTTCAACAGGAAGCGTTTCAGCGCCTTGGGAACGCGTTCCTGGGTGTCGACGTGACCCACAACTGTACTTAGTATGAGGGAATCCTACTGTTTACTATGATGGCGCAAGACCATTGGGGAAAAGGTACGTAATAAATTACTCCGGTTATTTGGGTATCTCAGCCGTTTCCTAGGCGTACCTGTTGCCTGGATGTTGTCATCCAATGGAACATATGTGACTATCAAATATTTCCTACAATTAATCAAGGCACAAAGTCCGGATATAGCACCGAATATATACATGACAGATCGCGATCTAGCACAAGTGAAGGCCATCCGTGTGACATATCCTAGCTGCCGCGTATTGTATTGCTGGTGGCATGTTCTCAGGGCAATTCGGACACGTTTCAAGACTAAGGAATTTCCGAAATTATGGACCCTTATCTAAGATTGGGTCCATACAAAAGATGAAGCGCAATTTGAAGCGTGGTGGGAACAGATGCAAGCGAATACATCGAATCCCGATACTGTAATCGGGTATCTGGCTCGGGATTGGGTCCCCTGTAAGGAGATGTGGTCGGCGATTTTCCGACAAAATCGTTCTATATTCGAAGAAGGGGATACCAATATGTTGCTGGAATCGTAAGTTATCACGCTTTTAATCAATATTTTATCTCATATTATTATATTTAACTAGCTACCATCATGTACTAAAGGACTACCATTTAGATGGGAAGAGGAATCGACACGTGGATCATTTGATCCACACGCTGGTGAAGGAGATGCTCCCCACATATGAGGACTGCCATAAGTGGCAAAAGCTGGGAATGCAGGGTCCGGACTTAGCCGAGAAGCGCCGGAAAGATATTCTGGCACGCGCCCCTGAAACACCCCGAGAGCGAATCAAAGAGATCGCTCAATCGTGCTTCGAGGTTCAGTCAACGAGCTCGGAAAAAGTGTATGAGGTCAATTTATTGACTTATACATGTACATGCTGTGATTTCCCTCATATCAAACTATGCAAGCATGTCGCAGTGGTCGTGCATTTCTTTGGGGGGGGACTCGAGGGGCCAGAACTTGGACCCCTGGAGCCTGTCAACATGAGCACAAGCGAGGCAGAACCGGACATAGTAAAGTCACCAGGCCCGCACAACGGAAGCGCCGCTTCCGGATTCAAATCTGTTGTCAACGATATCTTTCGGTTGGCACAGGATCTATTAGAAATGGCGACCGCAGACCCTGATCCGGAAACGGTCAAGTTCCTCAAAATGGCGCGATCTCAACTCAATGCCGTGCGACTCGGTATGAATGACATTGGGTCCTGGCTTCCAGAAAAGGAGCAAATGGCTCCAAACCAACTCTCTTGGCCTCAAACAGCCGCCCGAATGGGTGTCAAATGCGGTGAAAAACGACGGGCCAAAGTGGACAGCGTGCTTACCGCTGAACACATCGGGGTGCCTAAGCGGAAGCGCCCCAACGACGACCCATATGGAGCCGGTGAAGACTCCGGGAAGTGCGCGAAGCCCGATGCCGTATCTGCTGCTGCCAATGCTCGGGCGCGCGCAGCAGAGGAACGGGCATCAAAGGCAAAGGCAGCAGAATGCCCCCCCCCTGCATCCCTCCCTGCATCCCTCCCCACGCACTTGTCCCCTCATCCCGCGTCCCATCCGCAGCCGCATCCACCCCCTGGCCCAGTATTCTATGCACCGGCACACCCAATGCACGCGCCCGCGATGTATTCGCCGGTTCATTTCCCTATGCAATACCCAGCTTCACAGCCGGCACCCTACCCACACTACCCATTTTCCCCTTCATACGCTTACACATTCCCCCCTCCCGCTTAGAATCAGCCGCTTTAGATAAGTTGTTATTTGTAAATATCGACTTAGTAGAATTTCTCCCTCCCACTTAGATAAGATAATAATATTGTGTTGTATTTGTACGTTTCGACTTAGTAGAAAAAACATCACACGGCAATCACATGGTCTAGCCAATGCTCTGGCTAGATCCATCTTCCTTCGGACTTCGAACAAGCATGAGAAAATGTTACGTGATTCGATGCGGAATTAGGCCAACTCTCTGCCGATGGCTTTGAGTTGGCCTACTCCTGCTCTAAAGATGTAATGCAGATTGGATGGAATTGGCCCAGGATAATCCAAAGGTGATTCCACTGAAGACTTCGAGTTGGCCCATCCAGTCCTCGACAAGCCGTTGTCGATAGAATCACATTGGCCAACTGCCAGATGTTGCCGAAGACCTCCTGATGGCCCAGAATTAAATGACAGCGGTTCTGTCGATGGCTTCAAGTTGGCCCACCCCCTCTCTAAAGATATAATGCAGATGGGATGGAATTGGTCCAGAATAATCCAGAGGCTATTCCGCCAAAGACTTCGAGTTGGCCTATCCAGTCGTCCGCAAGCCCTCGTGTTGGTCCATTCATGAGCAATAGCATTTGGGAAACTAGTTTGGATGGGCCCATTAAATAAATAATAGCTTCAATACGATGCCCTCGCATTGGCCAACGCAGTTGGTAAGTTCTTGCGCAAGGCCCTGTGTTAGGCCATTGAATGCGCAATAGAATTTGGGCAATTAGCTCGCATGGAATCATTAAATAAATAATAGCTACAATACGATTTCCTTTGCGTTGGCCCATATATTTTATGGCGAGCAGTTTAGCTGCCGAGGAAAAGTTCTCCATTAAATACATAATAGCTGCAATACTGTGCCTGCGTGTTGGCCCACAGAGCCAGTAAGTTCTTGTGCGTAAGCCCTTGCGTTGGCCCATGTATTTTATGGAAATCAGTTTAACTGCCGAGGATAGGCCCGTATGGGCTGGCAACGTGAATGCGCTTCCGCTCGCCTATGAGGTCTAGCTAGCCTACGAAACCTGCAAATCTCTCGCTTTCAAGTCCTTATTGAATGAGCCAAATATTTTATAAATAGTTAGATAGAAGGTGTGTAGAATCAATACTGCCAAGCCAGAATCTCAGGAGTCATTGACATGTTGACACGTTGTAGCTACGCTTAATTATCGGCGTTTTTCGGTAGCTTAGAGGTGCAGTTTCTCATCAGCATTGCTTTTCTACAGGTCGCCTATTTCTGCTTCGAACCGGCAGAAAGTCGGCAGATCTGATGTCCTTCATAACATGACATCGTAGGTGCATTTGGCACATTAGCCCAGATTAGAAAGATCAGCTGCCAATTATCGACGAGCTTTTGCAGGCCCACTTTAGGTGCTGCCAATGAATTACCAAGGTAAAATGCTGACACACTCCCCTTTCTTGTTTATCATGTCGACGCCTAACTTCCAGGACTTGACCGAGAAAGAACAGATTCTCCATCACCATGCAGCTGTTATCAAAAAGGATCTTGAAGTGTACTATGCATGTTCCAGAACTCAACGGGATTGGAATGATTTATTTAAAAATCACCTGGCACGCTTTATCATTATGATTTAATTCTATAAACCAGTCTAATATTCACCTAGATCAAATCGATGGCCTTTTACGCAGACGCATGTAAAAGAAACCCAGATCTTACCATTCGCATTCATCTGCTATTGTTGAGCCTCACCGAGACGATCAATGCATCTGAGACAAATCCAGACATAAGTACCATCTCAGAGTATGACGAAAGAGCGCTGAGAAGCAACTATTATACCCCTCCTCGAGCATTTCCGCAGCTTGAAGCGCACTTCTCAGGTCAAAACAGTTAGTCTCTTCTCCCCAATCAAACGGTATGCTCTCACATCGGTAGCTCAGCAGGTTGCCGAGAATGTGTAGCACCTGTCTTTGTAGACGATGCAGGGGGTGAGAGAAATGCCACTCAAGGAAATTCGGCAGCTTTGTTCCATGCCCAGAAAGACAATTCAGAGCATACAAGCAGCGCACCCCTGAGCACGCAAAGAAAAGGGAAGAGGCGCCGAAGAGCTTTTTCGGGCAGTGTTCAAGGCAGTCTTCCAAACACTCGCGGTCCAATAGTAGCCGGGGTGATATACAGAGCGAGTGGAAAACAGGCTCAGAAGGCAGGGACATCAAATGTTAATTCTTCGCCTCAAGAAGAAAAGTCCGACGAATCCTCCCGAGAGGGGAGAGGTGGGGAGGTAGAGCCACGTATGTTTACCGGAGCTCCCGTTCAACACTTTGCTGACGACACCTGCTGCTCGCTAAAGGCACAGACAACGATATAATCCTAGCATATGACCTCAAAAACGAGGTCCAAGCTCTGAATAGCAGATGTAATGCGCTCGAGAAGACTGCCAAGAGCCTACAGTCGGTATGTGATATGCATCAGAGGACCCTTGAGACCTTTCGGCAGCACATTTTAAACATTCTTAGGCACCAGGGAACATTGGATTCAAGCTACGAAGGAGAGGAGTTTGAAGTCACGCTGTAGATTTTAGCCAATGAAGCGAAATTGCCAGTTATATTGCTATATATTCTTTGATTAGTATTGACGACACCCCAAGTTGGCGTGACATCAATTACAATCGCATTGAATGCGATTCCATCGGCAGCGGCTCGCTGAGGACTGGATGGGCCAACTGGAAGCTATCGGCAGAACCGCTGCTGTCATGCAGTTCTGGGCCATCAGGAGGTCATCGGCAGTATCTGGCGGCTGGCCAACGTGATTCTATCGGCAATGGCTTGTTGAAGACTGTATGGGCCAACTCAAAGTCTTCGGTGGAATTGCCTTTGGATTATCCTGGGCCGATTCCATCCCATCCGCATTACATCTTTAGAGCGGGGGTGGGCCAACTCGAAGCCATCGGCAGAACAGCTTTCATGTAATTCTGGGCCATCAGGAGGTTATCGGTAGTACCTGGCAGTTGGCCAATGCGATTCTATCGGCAGCAGCTCGTTGAGATATGGATGGGCCAACTCGAAGCTATCGGCAGAACCGCTGTCATGTAATTCTGGGCCATCAGGAAGTCATCGGCAGCATCTGGCGGTTGGCCAACGCGATTTTATTGGCAACGGCTCGTCGAGGACTGGATGGGCCAACTCGAAGTCTTTGGTGGAATCGCCTTTGGATTATCCTGGGCCAATTTCATCCCATCTGCATTACATCTTTAGAGCGGGGGTGGGCCAACTCGAACCCATCGGCAGAACGGCTTTCATGTAATTCTGGGCCATCTGGAGGCCATCTGTAGTATCTGGCAGTTGGCCAATGCGATTCTATCGGCAGCAGCTCGTTGAGATATGGATGGGCCAACTCGAAGCTATCTGCAGAACCACTGTCATTTAATTCTGGGCCATCAGGAGGTCATCGACAACATCTGGCAGTTGGCCAATGCAATTCCATCGGCAACAGCTCGTTGAGATACAGATGGGCCAACTCGAAGCTATCGGCAGAACCACTGTCATGTAATTCTGGGCCATCAGGAGGTCATCGGCAGCATCTAGCAGTTGGCCAATGCGATTCCATCGGCAGTGGCTCGTTGAGGACTGGATGGGCCAACTTGAAGCTATCGGCAGAACTGCTGTCATGTAATTCTGGGCTGCCAGGAGGTCATCGGCAGTATCTGGCAGTTGGCCAACGCGATTTTATCAGCAACGGCTCATTGAGGACTGGATGGGCCAACTCGAAGTCTTTGGTGGAATCGCCTTTGGATTATCCTGGGCCAATTCCATCCCATCTGCATTACATCTTTAGAGTGGGGGCAGGCCAATTTGAAGCCATCGGCAGCATCTGGCAGTTGGCCAATGCGATTCCATCAACAGCGGCTCGTTGAGGACTGGATGGGCCAACTCGAAGCTATCGGCAGAACCGCTGTTATGTAGTTATGGGCCACCAGGAGGTCATCGGCAGTATCTGGCAGTTGGCCAATGTGATTCTATCAGCAATGGCTTGTTGAAGACTGGATGGGCCAACTTGAAGTCTTCAGTAGAATTGCCTTTGGATAATCCTGGGCCAATTCCATCCCATCTGCATTACATCTTTAGAGCGGGGGCAGGCCAACTCGAAGCCATCGGCAGAACAGCTTTCATGTAATTCTGGGCCATCAGGAGGTCATCGGCAGCATCTGGCAGTTGGCCAATGCGATTCCATCAACAGCAGCTCGCTGAGGACTGGATGGGCCAACTCGAAGCTATCGGCAGAACCGCTGTCATGTAGTTATGGGCCACCAGGAGGTCATCGGCAGTATCTGGCAGTTGGCCAATGTGATTCCATTGACAGCGGCTTGTTGAGGACTGGATGGGTCAACTCGAAGCTATCGGCAGAACTGCTGTCATGTAGTTATGGGCCACCAGGAGGTCATTGGCAGTATCTGGCAGTTGGCCAATGTGATTCTATCGGCAATGGCTTGTTGAAGACTGGATGGGCCAACTCGAAGTCTTCAGTGGAATTGCCTTTGGATAATCCTGGGCCAATTTCATCCCATCTGCATTACATCTTTAGAGCAGGGGCGGGCCAACTCGAAGCCATCGGCAGAACAGCTTTCATGTAATTCTGGGCCATCAGGAGGTCATTGGCAGCATCTGGCAGTTGGCCAATGCGATTCCATCAACAGCAGCTCGCTGAGGACTGGATGGGCCAACTCGAAGCTATCAGCAGAATCACTGTCATGTAGTTCTGGGCCACCAGGAGGTTATCGGCAGCATCTGGCGGTTGGCCAACGTGATTCTATCGGCAACGGCTCCTTGAAGACTGGATGGGCCAACTCGAAGTCTTCTGTGGATTCGCCTTTGGATTATCCTGGGCCAATTCCATCCCATCTGCATTACATCATTAGAGAGGGAATGGGCCAACTCGAAGCCATCGGAAGAGTGCTGTCAAATAATTCTTGGCCATCAGGAGGTCATTGGCAGTATCTGGCGGTTGGCCAATGCGATTCCATCGGCAATGGCTCATTGAGGAGAACTTACGAGCTGTCTGGGCCAACGCGAGGGCATCGTATTGCAGCTATCATGTATTTAATGGGCCCATGTGAACTAATCGCCCGAATGCTATTGTAAATGAAGTGGGCCAACACGAGATCTTGCACATGGAAACTTACAAGCCGCATGGGCCAATGAAGCTCGGCAGCTTCCCCTCTGGCGGCAGAAAGTATGGGCCCATACGTCTGTATGCACTTGTATCACAACCTTGGCCAATCCGGTCTCACTAACTTGTTACACAACCTTGGCCCATACGAACGCATCCACTTATTACAAGCCATGGGCCCACATTGGTTTTCACAATACATACGACATAAATTTGGTGGGTTCTACCGACTACTACGACAATATATGCATCATGGGCTCTAATTGCAACAGGCAAAGATCTTGACGATTATCACAAAGTTGTCGACTGCGTACTCAAAAAACTACAAGACAATGATCTATTCCTTAAGCTGGAGAAATGTCACTTCCACAAGAAAGAAGTTGAATACCTTGGACTTATTGTAGGCAATAGACAAGTCAAGATGGACCCAGTCAAAGTCAAAGGAATGACAGACCTGCCAACACCTACTACAGTAATAGAAGTGCGCTCATTCCTTGGCTTTGGAAACTATTACAAAGATTTTATCGACCATTATTCCACAATTGCTCGACCCTTATATAACTTAACCAAGAAGGCAGTCAAATGGTTTTGGGGTGAATTCCAAAAGTGAGCATTCAAAACACTTAAGGCAAAATTCACATCGTACCCAGTCCTCAGGAACCCAGACTACTCCTAGTGCTTTATTTTAGACACTGATGTGTCTAAATTTGCCGTCAGTGCTACAATTTGACAAGATTTCCTAGATGGACGCCACCCAATAGTTTATTATAGCAAGACATTAATGCCACCTAAACAGAATTACGACATTTATGATTGAGAATTGCTATCAATCATCTATGCCGTAAAAGTGTTTAAACATCTACTTTTGAACACAAAGCACAAGTTTTTGATCCAATCAGATCACAATAACTTAAAGTACTTCAAATCCAGTTGTACAATTATGCCTAGACAAGCCAGATGGCAAGAATTTCTACAAAGCTATGACTTTGAACTTGAGCACATACCTGGAAAATCTAATATGATTGCAGACCTTCTTAGCAGAAGAAAAGACCTTGAAGGGGGAGTGAATATCAATGAAAATGTTACACTTCTCCCAGAAGAGCTATGGGTAAAGCGATCAGACTTGATTTTATCCCAAACATGTTCAACTTATCTTAAAAGAAACCCTCAAACGCAAAGAAAGATCTTACAAGAGATCCATGATACCCCTGTTGGAGGTCACTCTGGAATCTCTAACACATGGAATCTAGTCAGATGACACTATTATGGGCCCAGACTTTGCCAGTTTGTTGAACAATACATTAAGGGATGCACTAAATGTCAAGAGAACAAGGTAGTGACACACATGAAGCGCGCTCCACTATAATCTTTTGATACACATGTCAAAGAAGGACCATTTCAGTATGTGTCCATGGATCTAATCACGGATCTACCACCCTCGAATAAGTATGATGCAATCCTCACTATCGTTGATCAAGGATGTTCCAAAGCAGCAAAGTTCATCCCTTGTAATAAGACCATCGATGGACAAGGAGTCGCCATCAAATACTTCCAACATCTGTTCCCATGGTTTGGAATTCCCAAATGCATCATATCAGATCATGACCCTAGATTCACAAGCCACTTCAGCAAAGCAGTATGCAACGCAACAGGCATACAACAGAATATTAGTACCGCCTTCCATCCACGAACAGATGGACAGACAGAGCGCATGAATCAATGGATAGAGACCTATCTATGCGACTTTGTCAATGGAAGATAGAATAACTGGAGTGCACTCTTGCCAATGGCAGAGTTTGCATACAATACATGAAAGCATGACACTACCAAACAATTTCCGCATCAGCTGATATTAGAAATGGTTCCATTAGCAAAACTGATGCCCCTGGACAACCTTGTTCCTACTGCACAACAAAGATTATCAGAACTTGAACAGGCACGTTCTGATGCACAAAAAGCATTGGACAAGCGGATCAAACACTCTAAATCACCATTCAGAACCCTTGAACTTAATCAGAGAGTATGGTTAGATGCACGCAATCTGAATGTTCAAACCCCTTCCAGGAAGTTATTTCCACGAAGATATGGGCCATTCAAAGTAATTGCAAAGATATCACCAGTTGCGTACAAGATTGAGCTGCCACCATCAATGAAAATCCATGATGTATTCCACATCAAGCTTCTGATTCCATTCCAAAGAACAGAAGCATATGGTGAAACATTTACACAACCACCCCCTAAATTGATTGATGAAGAAGAAGAGTACAAAGTGAAAGACATCATTACTGATTGTACCTTTAGACGAAAGAAGCAGTATCTTGTCAAGTGGAAAGGATACCCTTAAAGTGAAAACTCATAGGTAAATGAAAAGGACTTGCATGCTCCAGAGCTCTTAAATGTGTATTAAGCGCAAAAGCATAAATAGAGGACAAGTTTCAAGTGCACACCCCCATCTTCAGATACCACACTCACCTATCATTAAACTCCTTCATCCCTACTACCTTTCGCTATGTTTTCTTATCTTTTTCCTTGTTCAGTATTGACCAACACCATTAAGATACACAGTCCATTACCTGCTGTGTCTTCGGCCCTCTTTCCAATGGATGAGGAGCAAAGGGAGACCTTTAGTCTGCTTCCTCCCATTGTCATTGACTTCGAACACTTCCAAGAAGTGGAAGAGAAGTCCCAGCCCAACACTTCCTCCACCAGTACAAACAATTCAACTGGACAGGTAAAGGCTTACACTAATAGCCTTAAACCTAAGCTAACCATTCAAATTCCTACACTGCCACTTCACCACCAGTCTTCAAAAGAAGACAACCATGTATGGGTAAAGGACAATGTACCTTTACGCCAATTGACACTCGAACAGGCATGGGCTGACACCCCTGTCTCCCCACAGACCCAGGACCCTGTAGGAGCCACTGCAAAGCTCCTCAAGGACATGCAGGATCGCCAGGAGTGCCTTTGACAGGCATATGAAATTGAGGACAAGCACACTTGCCTCCACGTCTTAGCGCACATTGCAGATTCCCATTCTGCCACTGCACGCCCTTGGGCTACTAATGTGCTGCAGCATTCCACTGCACGCCTTGCCACCGCCGAGACTGCATTCAAGGGAGCACAACGTGTGTAAGCTGTGACCCAAACCACCCTTTGGGATGCAGCCAAGAAAGTGGCACACCAGACAGCCACTGCTGCTGCCTCTCAATTCTTTGATCAATCCACTGTGAGTCACGCCATTGAGCGTCTCAAACACCTTATTGACACAAAGTGGATTCATGCCTCCAACCCTATCAACTCTTGGGAACTCCAGAGTTCTGAGTCTAGTGGCTGGACCCATGTCGATCCAGTCAGCTTTGTTAATCACGTCGAAAGCCCCTATCTTGGGCCTCCGACTCCCAGCTCCACTCCTACTTCCATCCACAGTTCACCACCATTGCCCATGAATGAACTGGATGCTTCTGCTGAAGAATACCGCAAAGCCCGCCAATTGGATGATGAATGGTGCCACATGAACCCCCTGGACGCTAAATATGAGTGAGTCCACTCATACAGTGACAATTATAAGAAGGCATGTGCACCCACTCATTGGCCAGAGCCACACTCCATTCCTCTTCATGGAACTAATGAAACACCACCCAGACTGGTTGGTGATCACCCTGGAGATGGCTGGGAGTGCAATGATATTACGGCACTAGACTACTATAGGTTCCTTATCCAGCACCTCCTTACTAGTAGTTTTGTGATTATGCCGTGGATAAAGTACAATATGGACAAGAAATCCCCTGAAGTTTTGGCCACCTTTGGTCAGAACTATCCCATATACACTTGAGCCTTCCGCCCTGTTCCTGTCACCTACATTATACTAAAACTTTCTGCCCAGAAAGCACGCCTCTTCCAATTACAGGAAGACTTTATGCCTACTGTTAACCATATTCTGCAGGAATGCTGTGCCTACGATCTAGTTGCAGGCATCAATCAATACAGGTACCACCTCAGCCTGATCAAGTTCGCAGAACTCACCATCAAGCATGTGCTTGATTGGCATGAGCAATATATGGACCAAGCAGAGCGTTCCCTTTCAGACCTTGAGAATGCTGACACATTCAAAAGAGTCCAATGCTACATTGAAGAAGCAGAGAAGATGCCCCTCGATTCAGGCACCCACAGGACATTTGAACCTCTTAAAAGGTTCCTCGCCCCTCTCACTGACGAGCCAACAATGCCTTCCCTCTTCGCTTCACGTGCCCCCTCTCCCTTTCTACTGGCATTTGGGCAAGGTGAGCCCTCCATCTGCAACCATCAACCCAGTGCTCCTCCTGCTGCCACCGCTTCAGGTTATACTGGAGCGACCCCCATTTCTGCCCTGCATCGCCACACCAAGGGCACCACCTGGTGTTACAAATGCCACCAGTAGGGCCACATTAGGCACACCTGCCCAATGAACTGCCACCCTAGCGGCTGGTACCATATGTGAAAAAGCAAGTTCCCCTCCTTTTTCCTGCTTACAGCTTCGGTACCCTACACCCACATTTCCATTAGCGATCTCTTGCTTGCCCTCCATGGTCATCATCATGAAGGACCTCATTCTTTGGGTTTCCCTTGCAAAGTGTTACCTCGTGCAGTGCCTGGCCTTCGAATATGACCTCTCAGTTCCCACCTATAATTTCCCCTTCTCATGCTTCCTGTTGGAAGCGTACTATATTCATGACCTGCGCCCACACTATGTACTCACGGTCTTCCCTTATACCACTGTGGGGATGATCTACCTTCCCCACCTCTTCCTTACGTGCTGTAGGCTATGTGTTCCAGCTTCAGTTAGCAGTTGGGTTGCGGCAAGAAGGCCAGCGCCCTATTACTTATGGAAGTAAGTTCAATGTTTCCCTTTTGTATATTAGGTCACCTGCTAGAGTCCTCTGACAATTCACAAACAACACTCATATCTCTCTTCCTTTATGCCACAATTTCCTTTTTGATTCTAAAGCATTTTGGGTGTCGTACTTGTTCCCTTAGCCCTGAAATGTGTTTATAGACATTTCACAATCCTAGATTGGGGAGTAAAGACTTGATTGGGGAGTGATGTTATGCTCTATTTCATGTCTAAGCGTCTAGCGCTTACATACCTTACTTATTACCTGATTTGTACCATATGTGTATTACCAGACCGCTTACTACTGGACTTCCTAAAGTGATCAATTACTTAATGATTGCATCACTCTTGATCGCTATTTTTTGCTAGCACGCAATAATTGCTCATTCAGGCAAGTAGCTTTCCCATACGCCATACTTACATCACTATTGCATCATCCTTGCACATTATGCACTCATGCATTGCACAATACTTACACACACACCACTCTATTCTTTGCTATCTATTAGTCTACAGATCGCACCATTGTAGACTCATTCTCTCACAAGAATGAGTCATTTCCTATGTATATAAACTCAGTAGTTGCAGTGAGACAAGCCAGACTTGGTCTTGTATGAGAATATACTTAGCTGCTTAATGCACTGCCAATTCTCGTTGTAGAATCAGGACTATAAATCTATCTGCTGCTGCTTAACGCACTCAGACCCCTAGAGTCTACTCCTAGCCCTTTGCGCTCCATCAGGGAAAACCTCCTTTACTAATTTGTTCAGATTAGACGCATTATGGTTCATTTGGTCTCACTTTTGCCGGGTAGCAGTGGTAGGTCATTAGGCCAATTATATTGGTTCCCCCGTCTCACCCTAATAATTTGCCTATAGGAGCACTGGTTGCCATTATTAGGACACCTGCCGCCATCGTTAGCACACTTGCCACTTCATTAGGACACTTGCAGCCATCATTAGGACATCTACTGCTATTATTAGAACACTTGCGCCGTTACTAGGACACCGGCCACTGTTATTAGGACACCCACCGCTGTTATTAGGACACCTGTAGCTGTCATTAGCAGCTGTTGGGCTTGTTAATTACGCCGCATTCTTGCTTGGACTGTATAGATTTAATGATTGCTTCACACATTACT
>QLOU01009409.1:0-10015 GCA_003313715.1 Russula abietina
GGAATCGATAACTATTATAACAGCGCATGAGAAGTCTTAAGCTCAAAGCGGTAGATACAGAACTGACCGTTTGCCTTGTTGAACATTCACTACGGCAAGAGGAACATCTTGGGGGCCACCAGGATAGCGACCCTTACCATTGATCAAGGTGGAGTTGAACAAACTGCGGATATCATATACATCAAATATTCACAGGAAGGGGGGGAAACTCACGGTGGGATCTCAGGATTGGTAGAAAGATAATGGTACCAATCTGCGAGTGTGATAACGGTATCGTCTGAAAGAAAGGTCACCGAATGTACTGCTGTTTCGAGAGATGATGGCCCACCGTTGTCGACATCATACAAAGATTTGTGTGGATCATCTGGGTCATAAATAATCAGAGGACCACGCAGCCCATCACAGTACTGGTTCCTGAAATGGCTGTGATACCAAAATGTACCCTAGGACGAGATGACAGCGAGTTAGTTAATTATCTTACGATTAAAACAAGAATGCTTTACCGCTTGGTCTAACGGATCGAATCGGTACACAAAGTTCTCATTCGGTATGAGAGGACATTGGGTCACGCCTGCAACACCGTCAACGAAATTCGTACGCCTTTGCTTGATACCATGCCAATGCTGCAGATAAAATAAAATGCGTCCAACTTTCTTAGAGCACCATAAAAACAATCATACGATGGAGGTGCCAAGATCCAGGCTTCCGTCTGTCAGTTGATCCATCACATTAATCGCGAATCCTTCACCCTGTATAAAGGGTGAGTCAGAAGTAGCGTTATAAAAATCTTCCTGTAGACTGAACCTCACCTTTTTTGCGGAGATTATTGGAGCAGGAAATGTGTCTCCCGCGAGGGTGGCACTGTAAAAGATGCACTCGATTAAACATAATATCTGACAGCAATAGCGGGAGACCCACATGCGGAGGAATCCATCAGGTGCTATTTCCTTGCTAACGACCGGAAGGTCAGTGTGTGAACCAAGGGCTCTGCCAGTGGCAGAGACACTCCCGGCAACAGCTGCTAGAATAAAAGCAGAAGCGCGAAGTTGCAACATCTCGAATATGTCCCGAACACAAGGAGAAAAACGAAATGAAGAGGGTTCAGCGGCTGCTGATGCCCGTTCAGACGTTTTTATACTCTACCAAGGCCATGCGCTTATGGGCGGCAGTAACCGGAGATGTTATAGTACTATACGTACAACACTCCAGCACCTGGACTCACTTGAGCCAGCAGAACTAATCCACAGCCGACGCGAAAACACCGTGTACCTGTGACAAATTAGCTCATTGAGACAAATTAGCCAGGTTGTATGTACAGTAGCCGAGATCACTCACTGGCAGTTCACTCCTCGGAACAATGAAAACAGCAACAAGCGCCCTTGAACACAGTTCTGGTAGATATCACCACAATTCATGACGCTACAACTAAGCACATAACTGTGCGCTGAAACCGCAACTACGTGGATGACTGTTCGAGATAGACCGGGACGCGACGGCCATGGATGATGAAAACCAGTTGATGACAAATCCATGATGACTGATGACCGTGAGGGCCTGACGCGCGTGTGTCGCGTGATCGCGTGATGTACAGCCGCAACACCCGGCCGTCTCCGCAAATGTTCAATGTTGCTTGCCTCCCCACAACACCCATCCAATCCAGGACCACACGCTATCAGCACAATACAGTGGAACGAGGGAAGACGCAGTGATAGCGCGAGCGCAAGAACAAGTGGAGGGAGCGTAGGAACGCGTCGAGAAATGGGCGACGGACGCGAGTGGCTCGAGGGGCCAGAGTCGAGACGGAGTGAACCGGTGATCACGCAGGCACAGTAACTTCACAACTGTACAAGTTCAGAACTTCGGATCATACTCTAACATAAAGACAGGTCTTATTTAGTTGTTTTCAATCAAACCGGCTAATGTTGGCGGTGGGGTGCTGGTGTTTCATTGGTGTCCTCGGGGATAACAAAAATGTGTCAATATGTGCCTGGCCATGCGGCGGCGAAAAATACAAGATTTGCAGTATCACGGAACCCTTTTGTTTCGAAGCTGGCCCGCTGGGCTATTCTGCCAAGATGCCTAGTCTCTGGCGGGTCGAAATGAGTAGTGAAAGTGTTGTTTGAGATTGTAAAGTACTAATATCTCGAGAATGTCCACCCGAATGAGCCAGCCCTGGTACAGTTCAGACACAGCTCAGGGGGCACAGATGAACCGGGAACCTCAGGTTGAGTCTTACTGAAAGCACATAATCGAAATGACGTAGTTGCAAAACAATATTATACAAACAAGTCTGACTTGGTGATGGTACGGCGTCTCAAGTCCGATGTGTTTTACTATAAGAAAGATCCCAAGTAGTAAGTAGATGGCGCGAAACGTAAATGGGATGGAAAGAAAAGAGCGCTGTTCAATCATGGGCCTCCAATTAATCACCCAACCTACCCGCATCTCCTCTCTACCAGGGAGAAATGGCATTAATATTATCGCGCCGCAAATGGATGCAAAACATCCAACCAATAATTGTCCTCGATGCCATCATGCCAACGCGGTCACGGATACGTATCCTCCAGAATGTAGAGGTGTTCCACCGCTTGAATGAGAGCCTGAGGGAAGGACGAAGTACAGACTCGTGATAAGGATGAAAGCTGCCAATCCGACTGTCTGCTTGACATTCCCAACAGGAGCCCTTTGGTACCACTGGCACCTGTGCGCGGAAGCACGCAACTAATGCCTGAACGAGAAAACAGCACACGTGCTCGTTTTTGGTCGTACAACTTGAAAGCTTGAAGATTGGTGTGCGACTGATGAACTGTGTGAGCCCTGGGGTGTGGAGTATGAGCTGAAGGTTATGGACGTATAACTGAGGAGAGGGGCATCGATTTGAGCGGGGAGGACTGAACGTGTTTGGGGTGGACGTTAGCTCTCCCGGACAGGGCATAATCGAGGCGATTCCGTTTCAAATTCAATGACGAGGCTATTGAGGCTGGTCGACGACTCGACGTGGAGATGCAAGTGAGATGTAACCAGAATGCGGAATATTGTGGAGTGCGAGATGGACGATATTAGTTGCAGAAAGAAGAATCCTCGGTAAACCCGGAATTGGGACGCGTATGAAGACGTGGTGCGTGCAGATCCTCCCAAGAAAGGAATCAGGAATTACGTAAACTGGCGGATCAACATTCGGTTTTAGCCGCACGCACCGGAAATGGTTCCTTCACATCACTGCGCAGAATTTTTCCGGTTGCGGACTTGGAACACCGAAACGTGTGACTTGACAGCTTGACAGACGGCCATGGTGCCCGAGGGCCGCAAAGATGTTATCCACGTCTGACGTTGGTGGTTCCTGATAATTCATGACGATGGGTAAGGGTGGCCAGACATCCAGCGTCTCCCTCACAGGTGTTTCGTTCGAGCATAAAAGTTGCAGATTCAGGTGACATGGTGACCCAAAAACGATATCCAGCCATTTTCGACACACATGCGCCAGTGTTTTCCAGCATTACTGGTTACAGAGGGCTATTGGAGTAAGAGAAAAAGTGGGGTGGAAAGGGCCTGTGGAATAAGAAGCGAGCAGAGTGGGTGGGGATGGGCCAGGACGGCTGTGGCAGGTTGAAACTACTAGTAGGTCGCATTCTACTATGACAAGCGGTCCATTCACGAGTGAGTGGCGATTTTCCAGTGATAACTTGACTTTACAAAAGAAAACCTGACTGAGTACGTTATGGAGAGATCGTTAAAGTGAGCGACTCGGACGCACGATGAATGCTGGTTGGGGACTGCAAGGTGGCATTAGAAACCCCTACCGCGCGTCGAAGGGTGAGGACACCGCCGGTGGCCAGGCATACGTTATTGTCGTTCAAGGAATAATGCGGCGGGGGTAGAGGCAAACCAAGGGCGCGCGGGCAGGGCGGACGAAAATAGAACTGCAAAACTTCACTCCCTTCGAGGAGGTCGTCCTCGTGTGCTTACACGATCGAGTAGGAGAGGGACAAGACGGAACGAAAAGATGTCAACGCATCGGCACTACTTAGTGTGATGCTCGACACGTGACGGCAAATCGCGCATAGAAATAAAGGCGCTGGCTCATATCGGATGAATCTATGCGAGTAAGGTACGAGACAAAAGAGTGAGGTGAGCAAAATAGAAAAGTGTATAGAACGACTGGGGCACTCCGGAAGGTAGATTGGAAGTTTTGGAACGCGTCGGAGCAATCTGAGCGGAGCCAGACTGCTCACCTTACAACACCAAAAACAAAAGCCCCTGCGCCCCCAACTAAAGGACAGCCCAACAGATAACAGCAGTATAACTAACGGGAAAATAGTTGGTCAACCTGCGACCGAGTACAGTTGAACTGAGATGTTATAGTAGCCCCGC
This sequence comes from Russula abietina, assembly GCA_003313715.1. Classification (NCBI taxonomy): domain Eukaryota; kingdom Fungi; phylum Basidiomycota; class Agaricomycetes; order Russulales; family Russulaceae; genus Russula; species Russula abietina. The sequence goes on from QLOU01009409.1 coordinate 4,372, forward strand.
CGCGGCCTGAAAAGACGCTTGGCAAGGCAAGGTGACCAGTAAACTGAACTCAAACTAGCAAACACGTCCGCCAAACATCTTAACGTACAAACCGAATGAAACTCCATCTGTCGAGTAGGGCATAAACGGCACTTGGCCAGTCTATTTAGATAAGAGCATTTCAAGGTGTCAGTCACGGTGGAGAGAGGAAGGGGGAGTATAGCTAGGAAATCAGAACCAACTAATCACTATCTCCTCTTGAATACCAACGGCATCCGAACAGGACTGGAGACTATTGATAAATCCTTCCGGAAATATAGATATCGATTGCTTACATTGTGGTGATACCTTCGTCGAAGGCCGTGATACGTGCATAACGCTCTTCGAAAGTTTCGCCAGCAAATTCAGCCTCCTCTCTTACCTCCAATCTGTATCTTGATACGAGCATATTAATGACGGCTATGGCCTCAGTTTCGCTAAACCTAAAGAAGCATATAGACACATTGCCATCAATTTCTCAATGACCGTTCGCACCGTCTTCCAAGGCAAGCGCGGGCACCTGCAAAGTGGTCTCGGGTCAAGACTTGTGTTGGGATGAATTAAGATACAAACCTTGACTGAATGAAATAAATGCATCCTTCGGCCAGTCACCAAGGAACCGCTCTGGCATGAATTTATGAGGATCTTTCCAGTACCGCGCTACGAGTCCGAGACAAAATGAGAAACTGCCCGCTTGGAAGACAACACACGCTCAACGTACGATTATAATGTAGGCCAGCTGCGTCGAGTCCGATTTCCGTCCCTGACGGAACGGAGAATGTCGTCCTTCCACCAACAGCATTGCTCACTGTCAAGGTGATATCTTCTACGGCTACCCTAGGCAATATCATTGCCTGATCATCATAAGATTAATGTTGGCTTCTATCGGGGACCATATTCAATTAAACGTACAGGGGGGCTGTAGGCAGACGGTAAGCTCGGTGTTGCAAAACAATCAATACATGCACTCACAACAGCCTAAGAGTCTCGTTAAAAACACTACCTGGAATAAGGATCCTCGTTACGATAGACTAAACCGGGTGAACTTACGCTAATGTCCGCGTAAAGCGGCTCATGTTTTCATAGGTCTACAGGGATGTTAGATCCTTGTATGAATCGTAATTCCTATGACCCACATGTACACCATTCAGGCTGGACGTCACGCCCTTGATGTGTTGATACAAGCGCTCTTGCTCATCTGGATACAGAGCCAACAACGCAAATGTGAAACATAGCGTATGTGCCGTAGTCTGTAAGAGACTATTTCAAGTCCGAGTCAATGAACAAGGAGAAGAGGATGATCCTACCTCATGTCCAGCAAGAAGAAATATAAACATGTTTCCTGGCACCACGGATACTACAGTTCCAAGAATTCCATGCGGTGCAGCATTGAATACGCACCAATAAGCTGGTCATCACTTAACGCCGCTCCATCATCCAATTTATCTTGCGCTGCGTCCAAAAGGCCATTAAACAGATCATGGCGTTGTTCTACATTATCCGAACTCCTGCGAGCCTCCACCATTTCTAGCATGTATTGCTGTTCAAGGCACGAAGCACGGATGAGTCGTGCACCGTCAGAAAACTTGCAATAACAAACCTTCATCTCCACGAATGCCAGATCCACCTTCCTTGTGTGCTTCGTCAAGTACTTTGCCCAATCCGGAAGAGCAATTTTCAAAATAACATTAGCAGACAGGGTATGAAGTGCGTCTTTGAAGGTCATTTGATGGCCAGGAGGAGCAACGAGGTCGCTTGTCCACGAGACCCGACGGCCAAACCCTAGTATTGGCTGTCAGGGGACTAACAGATTTGGAACGGGGCATAAACTACCTGCACTGCCGATAACGAAGAGGGCAATCTAGGGGGATGTTGGGACGGGAATGAAGTCTGAGCCAAAGGGAGCGTACCGAAAGAGTGATATCCAAACATTGATTCACGACAATTTCTGGCTTGTCTCCCCAGACATCGTCGAACAAGTCATTCATAATCCGGGTTGCCTCGTCCCATACTAAAGCATTGTTTCTCTAAATAGTTGCGTTTAGCATTGATAGGCAAATTTTGATTTTAAAGCATACCTCTGAGAATGCGGGAGCGGCGATCTTTCTGTACTTCTTCCATTCCTCTCCCTCAGAAGCCACAATGTTTGCTCCAAAAACGGACAATGCCACGTAAAGATTTAAGGCCTTGGGAAATCTCGCACGAGAAGTTGTGACCTCCTTGGGGTCAAGTGTCAAGTGTTGGAGGCCGGGTTTAACACATTCCGAGACGTACTTTGATAGCAGCAGCATCTGCAAGCAATATAGCAGAGCTCGGCCGAGGAAATGCATAAATCTGTAGATTTATTTCTTTGAGTTTGCATCCCTTCCAAAATATTGTACTGGGAATTACCACAGCAATCGCATCCTGCCCTGCAGCGGCAAACGCTGTGTGGGAATGGGTGTTGGACAGCATCATTCTGTTATCATTGGCCGTACCTTTGTGTTTCGTATGAAGCGCCCACGCAGCTCCCATATTTAGATATCGAACTGGCGGGGCAAATTGTGAAATCAATCGCCCTGGGAGAGAGGTCGGACTGAAGAGGTAGTATACACCAGGGATGCTGTCCGGCACGCCATCAACTCAGAAATCGACCAACTAAGAATTAAGGCACGCCACCCGGCATCATGAGCAACCCTTCGAAGGTCTAAGAGCAGCTGTAGGAGAAACAGGCAAAAGAGGGAAAGGACAACGGATAGGACTGTGAGCATCTCGGGATGTGAGCGTGCGCGATGAAGGTAGCGTGTGAAGGACGGGCTGAATTACAGGCGTGTCATGCCCCAGTTCACCAGCTGAGGTGAGTCTCTGACAGAGACTCTCAGCGGAAACAGCCATCAAGCAGGTTTCTTTTTTTGTCGTCGGTTTCTCCGATGTTCTCAGGCTCGTGGGAAGTCCTTCAAAGATAAATCCTGATGAGGTTAGTCTCGTTCTCAGACGTTAAGCAGGCATTTGGAGAAATACAGACTTACACAACACACAAAACCATCGCCCTGAGGTCGTCCATCGCAAGTTCGCAACTGGAGCAACATCGGCTTACGTACGCGATCGAGTAGAGGCAGGTAAGCCGGACAAACACGTACAAATTGTAGTTACTGTAAAATTAAATCGCCTAAAAGTGTCTGTGACACCCCTTTACTCTCTACAACTTCGCATAAACGTAGCTTGTGCCAGAATACACTGATCTGCTTTTTCAAGCCAGTCTGCGTTGTCTCCACTACTGCTCACGCGCTGCCCAGTGCGGCAGTGCCCCGGCCATTTAAGTGTCTCGCAAGTTCAGCGCTCAGCGCTCAGCACGTACACCATCCAGGTCGAGTTTGGGGACTCGGAATCAAGTTAATCAAGGACAAATTAAGGATGCGAGACACCGCTTCTGCCTGTGGCGACAATGTTCGGTGACGCACAGCTCGGGTTGTGATACTGTATATTCTTCCGTCTTGCGACGTGTGCATCTCTCACAGTCTCATGGTATGTATTATATGATAGGAATTGAATATACTAGAGCCCCACCAGTCGGCTTCTGGCATCAGCGCATTAGCCTCGGCACTAGAAGGCCCTTCAATCTCCCTTCAATTTGTTTCGCTGGCTCGGACAGAGCCCCTGCCCATTTGACTTGCAGACGCAGCGGCTTCCACGTCCATCCCCATAAATTTGATCGGTGGAAGTCGAGTATGGAAGGTGAACTGAATCAGAATGTTGCACTTGCCATGGCTCTAATTTACAGTAAACTTTATGGATAATAGATATCACGGTCGTACTGTACAATAGTCCATAGAACAGTCCAAACCGAGACATATGAACGCGGCAAGGCGACCCACTCCGACTGACAACCTATGATCAGGCCTGAGAAGAAGCGAGCACTCTCTTTGCCACTCCGAGCCTGGATAGACAACGTGTAAACTGAGATGGCGGAAAGGAGACGGCGGACAGACACGTCAAACCCAAGTAATTACTCTCTCTTCTTAAATACCAATGGCACGCGGCGAGGACTACAAGAAAGAATATCAATCAAGTCGCTATTTGGATGCGAGCACCACCTACATTGTGGTCAAACCGCTTTTAAAGTCAGTTATACGCGCATAGCGCTCTTCAAAGGTCTCGCCGGCAAATTCTGGCTCGTCCTTGATTTCAATTTTATACTTCGACACGAGCATAGTCATGATGGCTATTCCCTCTGTCTCGAAGAACCTGGAAGAATTGTGAGGACTCTGTTCAAACGTAAATTACAATAGGTCATACCGTCGTCCCAGACAAGCGCGTACACCTGTAAAATGTTTGTGACTTATGAGTACAATGCTATGGGCAATATATACCTTGACTAAATGGAATAAATGCGTCCTTCGGCCAGTTACCAAGGAACCGCTCTGGCATGAACTTGTGTGGCTCCTTCCAATACCGCGCTATGAAACTCCATGAGAACCGTGTCCGCATCATACGAAGCCGTCCAGCGTACGATTGTAGTGCAGGCCGGGAACGTGAAGATCGATTTCGGTCCCTGACGGAACAGGGAATGTTGACATTCCCCCATCAGCATTGCTTACTGTCAAGGTGGTATCTTGCGCGGCGACCTTCGGAATGAGCACTGCCTGATAACCGTAAGGTATAATTAGTCGGAATGATTCATTTAAACATACTGGAGGGCTGTGGACGGGTTCCATGAGACTGGTTGAAGTAACACAATCAAATAGCACTCACAACAGCCTGAGAGTCTCGTAGAAAACGCTATCTAAGGCTGAGAATCCATGTTTTTGGCGGAAAATCCGGGCGAACTTACGCTAATGATCGCGTGAAGCGGTTCATGTCTTCGTACGTCTACGGCCCGGGGGATGTAAGCTATCTGTATGAATTGAGATCCCTGGTACGCACAGGCATTCCATCCAGGGTGGACATGACGCTTTTGATCTGCTCATACAAACGCTCTTGCTCGTCCGGATAGAGAGCCAACAGTGCAAATGAGAAACACAGTGTATGCGCTGTCGTCTGTATGGAGCTGTATTAGGACAGCACAGCAGGAATAAGGGAAGGACTCTACCTCATGTCCAGCAAGAAGGAATATGAACATGTTTCCTAGGAGGAAGGGTAAACCGATTTCCAAGGATACTGAACGATCGCGACGCAAACGACCCACCAAGAAGGTCTTCTTCATTTAATACCTCTCCATCATCCGCCTCCTCCAGAAGGCCGTTAAACAGATCATGCCGTTGTTCTTCTTTATTCACATTCTTGCGATCTTCTACCATTTCCAGCATGTATTGCTGTGCGAGGTACGAAGCACGAGTGAGACATGCATATTGAGCAACTTGTTGGGATTAACAGACCTTCAACTCTATAAATGCCAAATGAACTTTTTTTGCGAGCTTCGAGAAGTTCTTTGCGCAATTTGGAAGAGCGATTTCCATGATTATATTAGAAGAGAAGATGCGAAGTGCATCCTTGAAAGTCATTTGGTGGCCAGGAGGAACAACGAGGTCACTCGTCCATGTGACCCGACGGCCAAACCCTAGTATCGGCTTTCATAAGCCTATATCGACGGGAAGGGTGTAGCCTACCTGCGACGCCGATGACGAATAAGGCAATCTGAGGTTGATGT
>QLOU01009411.1:0-36371 GCA_003313715.1 Russula abietina
ACTTGCTTTTCACCCGTCTCTGTTGTCTTTTGGTCGTACTTCTAGGTGGTCATTATGTCGCAACAGGTTCCGCAACAGTATGCATGTGCGTGATGGTTTTGCTCAGCCTCATCTTCATCGTTCCGCTCCAAAGGCCATGCCCGATGGACATCCTGTACAGAATAATGCCCGGCTCTGTGCCAGGGCTTAGGTCCAATTCCATTACCTACTCGACCTTCTCTACGTTTCTTCTTCTATACACTGATTTTTACCTTGTAGTCCGTTCTCAAAGATCTGTTGGTCTGGTTGGCGGATCACCTACCTACGATCTCGTCGACTCTTTCCAGGCACCTGATGCCCCAGTCCGCACGTACCAATACAGCCCAGACGGGAGGCTTTTTGCACTTGCAGTTTCCTCAGGGTGCGTTGAATTACCGCGTCTATGGATATGCGTATCTTATGCAAGAAATTTAGCGTACGCGTTCATCAAGCGGAGACAGCAATTCTGCTTCACGAGCTCGCGATTCCTGATGTTATTGAACTCAGTTTCTCTCCTCGTGGGACATACCTCTCTACCTGGGAACGTCATGTCAAGCTCGGAGACGGCAGTCAACATAAGAACCTACGCATCTTCGCTGTCTCCACAGGGAAAGAGCTCATATCCTTTTCTCAAAAGTCTCTGGACGCCTGGGATGTCCAGTACACTATTTCCGAATCCCATGCCATACGTCTTGTTGGTTCTGATGTTCAAGTTTTCAATCCGGCTGAGTGGGAAAGGGGCGTCGTTGACAGACTCAAAGCTGAAGGAGCAACCGCTGTTATGCTCAGTCCTGGCCTCAATCCCTCTGTCGCTATCTTTATCCCGGAGAGGAAGGGTCAACCCGCGAGCGTTCGCATTCATGCCTTGCTCAACCTGAGCGCGCCACCCACCTGCCGGAAGACGTTCTTTAAAGCTGAGAAATCCCAGATTAAATGGAACAATCTTGGCACGCAGGTCCTTGTCCTTACCCAAACGGATGTCGATAGCACCAACAGGAGTTATTATGGACAATCGGGCCTTTACCTACTCAGCGCCGCGGGCAATTTTGACATTCGAGTTGACCTTGATAAGGAAGGCCCGATTCACGACTTTGCCTGGAGTCCAAACTCAAAAGAGTTCAGCGTCGTGTATGGATGTAAGGTCGTATGAACAGCATTTCGATACTTTCCTGATGAATTTTTTTTCAGTCATGCCTGCCAGGGTCATGCTTTTCGATCAGCGTGTCCGGACGTTGCATGACTTCGGTACTTCTTTCTCAAACTACATATCTTTCAACCCTCAGTCGAGACTGCTCCTCCTGGGGGGCTTCGGTAATCTTGCCGGCAAAATCGATATTTACGACAGACGTTCGCTGACCAAGATATCAACAATTGATGCATCGAATACTTCGCACTGCGAATGGTCCCCGGACGGCAAATTTATTCTCACCGCCACACTCTCTCCGCGCTTGCGGGTTGATAATGGTATCAAAATATGGTATTTGCTCGGACAGCTCTTACATGTCCAAGAGTGCGAAGAACTCTATCAGACGAGCTGGCGCCCCGCTCTCCCAGATGCAGTGCCCCCGTTCCCCTCTGTGATTCCGCCAGCGCCGGCTCCATCTGCCCAAGCTACGGCAACCAGTGCCAAGCCTTCTCTCACTCGACCCTCAGGAGCATATCGCCCACCCGGCGCACGTGGGCAAGGTGCATCTCTTGCTTACAGCCGTGAAGAGGATAGCGGATCACCAATGGGTACTCCTCGCGGTAGCGGCACAGCGACTCCCACACGTCAAGGTCGTTCTCTTGTATCCCCATTGAACAGCAAAGGACGCAGACATGTTCCCGGTGCCCCGACGTCCCCACCTAGTACAGATAGTGCGAAGCCACGCAAGCGTAAAGGTCCCAAAGAGAAGGGTGTGGATGGCGGGCGGCGGGATGGCGGGCCTCAACTCGAATCTCCAGCTATTGCAGCGCTCGTTTCGAAAGTAAGTGAACCTGCGACGGACGAGGGTTCCATTCTACCCACGTCTGGAGTTGAGTCGCTTGACCTTGTGCAAAAGAAGGTCCGAAATTTGAGCAAGAAGGTGAGCCAACTCTTGCCCATCGTTCGAATACAGCATTCTGATACTTGTATCTTCAGCTAAAAGCCATTGACGAGCTCAAGGAAAAAGCAGCGCGTGGTCAGCACCTTGAGGCGACCCAACTTAAGAAGATCGAGAGTGAAGGGGACATACGAAAGGAGCTTGCAGCATTGAGTGTATTACCCTGAGCTGTTTTTATGGCACTAGCCATTTGCTTTCCTCTGGGCTTTAAGGGTGTTTTACTATGTCTTCCATCTACTCCATAATGATGTAGAGTAGAGAGATAAATTCGGAATTTAGAGAACATTCAAAGATATCTACAGTATCTATAAATACCAGAAAGTTCAAGCTGACTGAGTTTTTTGCATTGGAGAGGCTGAAATATTACTACAATCACTGCAGAAATGAGTTTTTAAATAGCACACTTTATTATGTGATTATGTCATGTAAAGATAACCTTTTCTGACAATGAAAATATACCATAATTTTATCAGGACATATTGGAAGAGAATGCATAATTAGACTTTAAAGACCATGTACTTTGCCTTTTCCTAAGTCTATTCTTAGTGTCTGCTTTTTGCCATTACAGATATAACTGTTTGCATAAATGTGTGAAAATGTGTTTTTGCATTTTGTTTATTTTGGACAAATAGTATGACAAGCTAATTTGGGGTGTGTTAGATGTGTAATCTATCACATGGCTTATAGTTATGTAAAACTGCAAGTTTATACATATGAATAGCTTTACATTAGGAAAACCTAACTTGACTTAAATTTGCTTAGGGGCACTTATGTTTCTTAAATCTAAATTAAGACAATTAAGAGAACTAAGACATGAAATTTTCCTTAAATTTACTTAACAATTTTAACTTTAAAGTAGTTATAAGGCAATCAAGTCATTAAGACACACTTATGAACATTAAGAGGCAAATACAGTAAATAAAAATAAAAAGGGATTTTAAGGCAATCAAGTACCTACCCAAACCGGCTTTGCTGCATACACACTTCCTGATAACCTTTTGCTCACCATCAGTGCAGCTGTCACACACTGCAATATCACCTTATGTGTTACCGGACAGTGAATCCCTAGAAGAGAGGGTGCTGACTGTTTACCAAAGTGGGTTTGCTGGACAAACGCGACTGTTTTGTTCTCTTTTCGATTCTGCTCTCGCTATATGCAATGGTGTTGTCTTGTGGACTGATATGGTGACCCGTCGACCGTACGCATTAAGCCCAGATCTCTTAGATCTCTTATAACGGGTTCTTGTCTACTTTCGTCGATTACTATACAGATCGTGCCTTGTTGTCTGAATACTGTACTGTCTGCTTTACTATACAAGTGTGCCTCAAGAAGCCCCTCATATGTGACTCATTACGATACAGTTTGGAAGTTCCGTTACAACATAGAAGCTTTGCTAGGCCTAGTACTTACCACGTTTAACCAACCCTTCCGTTTAGCAGAGGGTCAGCTAGATCTGGACGTACAGAAGGAGTGCTTTGTTTAGCAAAGCCCGCCCTTCTTCTCGGACTAGTAATTGCGTTCCAGTACTATACAGACTTCATAAAGCCTTCCGGGACATCGCCATCCCATACAGAGGGAATGGTGAGCTCTATGGTGGAGATGTGTCCAAAATGCGTTTAGGAGTGAGTAGAGGTGTCCACAATATTGCGCTTTTGGCCCTGTTTGGCTTTGCCTGATAGATTTCGTTCGTTTCAAGTATAAATAGCCCTGTAATTGATACCGGAGAAGCCTCAGACTTCTCTTGAATCATATTCTGTGTTTCTCAAACGCTTCTGAAGTTCTCCATATCAAATATACTCTTCAAACAAATCCCTTTCACTATCCTCTTTCCCATGGTTACTTCAAGGTAACAAATCTTAGAAATACGAACAACGCGTTACAGAACATAGTTCAGAAGGCTTCTAAAAGCATCAATAGAAGTCTACAGAATTGAGTGCTCGTGTTACGAGTAATCCAAGTCACTCAAACCCAGACCAAGTCGTATAAGTGGGCCAGAAAATCAGCTAAAGCCTGAACGCCTCATAGAGCGTATCATTATGTGCAAACTCCTGGTGCTGCCCCGGTGTCTGTGTCCACGTGCATCGCCTGCTGTGCTTCTCAGTGCAGTGTTGGAGAAGTCAAAGTTGTTGGAAGCTGCACAGATTCTTGCAAAAGAAGTTGTCGAGAGTGCTGAGTGGAATGATGCGTGAGCAGCATGATGTGCGGGCTGAACACCGCAACGTGACAGAGGTGTTGCAAGCAGAGACATGCTGCGTGGCCAAGTCCCAAGGTGTTTCACATGCTGCCATGATTGCTGTGTGGGGGTGGCAACTGAAGTGCAATGTCAGATATTGTAAGTGTATCCATAAAGTATTGCTCACCAAAGAGCAGGTACCGGAAACCCGTAGGAAGATTCAAAATTGCCTTTTGTTCCGGAATGTTGCAGGGGACAATGATACACTGCAGTCGTTGATTTTAACCATGCATTCAGCGTCACAGTTGATGACATGTTCCGAGCAGGTGAGATTGAAGGGGTCGAGGATGCGAGAAGGAGGAGGGGGATGAGAAATTAGATGGCATTGGAACGATGGACATTTGTGGCTCTTCCCGTCCTTCTCTGAGACATGTAGTCATTCCCAGACTCGGAATCGAACACTGACTTCATAGGAGTCGGTGCCCTAGATGCCTCTATGCTCCAGCCAGCCTGTTAATCAGATTCTCAAGCAGTCATGCTCATGACCACTGACTGGGTAGGGATACGAGAGGGAAGGTCATTATGTGGTTGGACAGAATTGGTGGTATTGGTCCCATTTCTGGGACAGAATCGGAACCTCCATCCACGAGGTACGGGTCTGGAAGAACAACGGTTGGAGGGAAGGCGCTTAGGATGATATTTCGCAGTTGGATACAACCGGAGGGTACGGCGTCGCATGAAGTGAAATAGTATTCGCTCAGGAATTCTGGGAAGTCGTGCAGGAGAATAAGGAGAAGTCGGAGACAACTGTGATAAAGGTCTCCGGATGAACCTCGAAGCCCGGTCGATTTGAGGAAGGGGGAGAGGAATTTGAAGAGTGACAATAATAATTTGTAGAATGCGGTCCAACCCTGTGAAACAAATAAGTCAAGGCTGTGGAAAAGTAGTGTCACTCTCACCTCACGATTTTCGGACTCGAGAAGCTTTGGCATGAACAGGCGATGTGAAATCAGGCTCATCCAGGAGAACGCGAACCCAGGGAAATATGTGGGTTGCAACGAGCTGAATGTATTACTAGTTCATGAAAGTTTTAGAGGATACTCCAGAATAGGATTTTATGAAATGGTACCTAATCGCTAGAAGCAACTGGAAGTATGCGGATTCAAGGCTTGCCTCAATGGTGTGTAAATCATTGACGAGGCTGGAGAAGAACCGAAGGAAGGGTTTCTGTTGGAATGCCTGGCCCTGCTCCTCATGCATATTGGCAAATACCAGGACAAAGATGGATAAGATCTTCATTAGGTAGTGTACCTTTGCCTGATTGTTGTTGACTCCGGATGCGTCACCGTGGTACTTGATGATGTATACAATAAGCTGAGACATGGCATCAAGGGCGTGATATGCGTAAGGAGATGAAAAGTCATCGGATGTGACGCTCTTGATGTAACTGTTCACGCTTGATTCTGCACACACCTGAAAGAAAAACAATGAAACGTCATCCATTTTGAGAATGCCTTGCTTCGTCACATATTCGCCTGACGAGAGAGAGGAGTGTCCTGGATGAGGGAGAGCTTGAGGGAGTTGACGGTATTGAGGACAACATCGGGAAAGAAGATATGGGAGTAGATGAGAGAGAGGATGGTTGTTAAACAAATGGCTTGAATTCCATCAAGCTGGTGTCACCAGAATGATGTACTAAAACCCAAAGAACTCAGAGAACGTGGGATATGTTGAGGAGGGGTCAGCGGGACGGGAACAAGCCGTGGGCTTGCTTTTCCAGTTAGAGGTGGAGGAATTGGGGGAGGGGATTCATGAGGTAAGCCGAGGTACAATACTTGTCCCACCAACGGACAGGTCCTTGAACAGAGGAAGGCAGCTGACACCGTGAATGTTATCAGCAAGACCATGAAGCTTGCCGCGAAGTTCATTCCGAATCTTGAACGTCAGAACGTGCAACAAAGGAAAGTGGACTGGAGGAGGAAGGGTTGGAGATGATGCAGTGACTGATGCAGGTACAATCACTGTCGGCGTTAGAGAAGGAGACGAGGAAGAGGAGGAAGAGGGAAAACATAGCCTGATTAGTCGATGGTAACTCACTCGATGGGCTCTCATCAATTGTGCAGATTCATACTCAGTTGGCTCAGCTCCTGAGAAGTATGTGGAGGCGGGTCACAAGATAGATGTATCAAATGAGATGTCTTGAGGTTCAGGGAAAATTATGTATATGAATTGCGATAGGAAGGAAATTCCGCTAAGTCCAACTGTCAACATGTCAACACGCGTATGTCACGCTGCGTTATGTGTTACGAGTCAAGTTGAACTTCAACGCTTCAAGCTTCAACCCCAGTGAAAACCAGCACCGAGCTGAGCTGAGTTCATCTGACCAAATCTGATGTGGTCGGAGTGCTCAGCCCACCTCAGCCATTGTTGGAAAATTGCCGCTTTTTAGATGAAATCTGAGACCCTATGGGTAGAATTTGAGTGAATACTAGTCCAAAATCAGTTACCATCCAAGTTCTGCCGCCTTCCACTGTACTTTGCTGACTATTACTGAGACATTTAGAAGCTTCTATTTTTCATAGTACTTGGTACAGACACACAGTAATTTACAAACTACTACTGAGTTTTACTGATGACGTGCCGTCCTCTGACTCCTCTCCTGCTCCCCCACTCCAAGTCCATATCACAAAGACCTAGAGAAAGTGGAAATCGACATCAGTGACATTCGAGGATCTTGAGTGAGATAATGTGACCTTGTTATAATGTATATTATACTCTTGAGCTGCGTAAAATGATTCCGGGAGTAAAACCAATAAATATATGCGCATATATGCTGAAGATGAGGATACCACACACCTCTGCATGTACCTGACAGAGCTTCCTCATAGTGCTCAAGACCCTCAAGACCAACTGTAGTCCCCCTTCTGTTGAGTGCTTTGACATAACCCGAGTCGCGTTTGAGTGCCTCGTCGCAGTCCACTAGACTGCTACCACTTTTCCATGCTGTGGCAGTTCCATGGTCACATGGCACGCGGTGCGATTGCTGTAGAGGATGGGCTCTGGTAGATGCCACATGGCAATGGTGCGGGTGTAGTATTGAGTGGTAAGGGTGAAATTTCGAGCCTGGTATGCATTGTTGCTCTTTTGCTTCAGTAGAGCCGAAGGGCAGAAAATGGTACACTTATGCCTAAGCCGGATGCCTGGATCTGTTCCTTCATCAAAGATAGGTCTGGTGACTCTGGTCCCATAACAAAAATGAGCGAGCAGAAATTGAAGGTGTACGTGGGAACTGGTAAAGCTGACCATCATCGGACTCATCAGTTGCTTTTCGTTTCTTCTCCTCTCTTTGCCATCGCCTCTGTTGGCCCCAATAGTGGTGGAAATGGCAGTGATACCAATTGGGGTGGTGAAGCTGGTATTGGAAGAGGTACCAGTGTTGTCGCACATTTGAGTTTGAGATCAGAAGATCTAGAAGACACAAAGAAGGTCAGCGCTAGACCCAAAGATAATACAGAAGGCAGCTTGGGTTGGCACAGCATCATTCGGGTCGTGGGACAGTGGGTAGAGATGAGAGAAAGCACACAAATAAGGAGAAAAGAAAGTAGTGACAAGATGACAAAGTTGACAATGCATGTTGACTATGTTGCACGACACGTGACAGCATGAATAGGGGACAACAAGGGGGAGACTCTGCGTGCATCACAACTGCAATAGAAATAAAGATGTTGGTTCATATGATCGTATCGGAGATAAGAGGAAGTACGTGAGTAAAGTATCAAACAAGAGTGTGATGTGAACAAGATTGGGAGGGGCCGAGCGCAGCTGAAATGCCCACTACACAGACTCAGAATGTGCAAGGTCGTATGGATACAGATGGCACTGTGGAAATGGACATCGCCTGCCCGAGGCCAGTGTGTAGAGAGGGACAAGAGAACTGTCAATATGACAAAGGCATGCTCCTTGTCTTTGGCACAACCGCTGCGCTTCAGCAGCTTCAATGTCCCACGATAAGAGCGCCATTGCAAGTTGGACAGGACAGGGCCAGCATGGTTTGGATGTTCGGAGCGACGATCAAGAAGTTGTCACAAACTCAGTATGATCTGTGAGCAGTCAGCTGAGCGCTGCCAAATGCTGATAAACTCAGATTTGCTCGGGTCAGCTCAGTGCCAGTTTTCACTGGGCTTCAACTTCAACCCACTGATGACTTATACTGCAATCCCTCCAAATATTGCTACCTCAACTTGCACTCCGTCACATCCCACACAACTTTGGCCATATCTTTCTCCTCTTGCTCCCTTTCCAGGACCTTCCCTATGGCCCCATTCGTTCTCCAGAGACGCTACCGATGTCAGTCACCAAGTTGACCCCAAGCACCCTTTCACCGTTGCCTCCTGTTCGGCCCTGGTCCCCTCAGTACAAATCCATATCTTTTCCTGAACTCCAAGACATCTGCAATATGTTTATCTTGCGACCCACTGCCTCCGCATACACTTGTGATGGGCGTTGGTTCGATAGGTCCCATGCTTCGCTTTTACATCATCTACACCATCACTGATGAGCTCTCTTCATGTTCCCTCATTTCACCAAGGTTTCAAACCTGTCTGATTGAATGCACATTCTAGCTCACTTGCCATGCCTGGTACCACATGAGCCATGACGAAATATGAGCATGCAATCCAAGGCCCGATTCAAGAGGAGCCATTTGTGCTGATCTCGTTGTCATCACTGGTGGCTTTTCCTCCAATTTCGTAGTATGGTCATGGCGAGCAGTGTGCTCAGTTATGCGGGGTAAGTTTCTAGTGCCATGTTAAAAGACGTTTTGCTTTCGATCTCCCAAGTCCCAGCATAGCACTGTCACGCTTGCCGCTCATGAAGGGCCATTGTCCTGTGCTCTGTCCCTACCGTGTCTTTTTGCCACTTGTCGCCCATCCTACTAGCTTTCTCAGTCCACCCCCAACCTGCCAGATGTCACCGCTCTTCATCAGGAGTCCTCAAACGGTCACTACATCAGCTGCGCCCACTGCTTTGAATACCTCCAGCGCCTGTAGTCGCTATTCCCCTCTTCAGCCACACCCCACCAGCGGCTTCAGTTGTCATACTTACTCCTCCCACCACACATTTTGCAACCAGCACCTCTAACTTGCAGCAGCAACTTCACAACCAGCGGGTCTGTTGTGACCACCAATTCATGGATCACTGCAGCGAGCGCGAAAGCCCTACCTGCCTGTGCAACTCACCTCTTTGACTGAACCTACATGCTTCGCGCCTTGGCCCTGCACCCAGCAAACCAACATGCATGTATGTAGCACAGCACTGAATCATATTGTGCACCCTCACGCTCACAGCTTGCCCTTGACTTGACTCGCTCCCAGGCATCAAGATATAGAGCATGGGAAACGTAATATGAAAGGCAAACTACAGCTCCTTGTCGTCATCCCTTAGTACGCACAGCCTTCACTTCTTTCCTATCAACGGTGCGTGGCTATAACCCAGTTGTACCCGTCTTTCTCACGATTCGTTTCTGTGCTATAGACCACTGCCGTCTTCCTTGCGTTCAAGGGACACTTGATCTTATATCAGCCATCGGAAGGAGCTCATTTTAGCTCAACAGCATCACAACGCCCCAGCATCTTTGTTCACCCTTCTCTAGCTCCCACACAGCTGCAGGGCAAATGCCATGGGCAGGGCTTACTAGCTACCCACGGTCAAAGGGTCATCCCCCCAACGACACCTTGAGGTCATCGCAGCAGAATCTGCTCACCAAGCCCCAACTCTCCCACCACCCTGCCATCGAAACCACGACTATGCAACACATGATAAGAGGCTATTGCAGAATGGTGTGCTAGACAGAAGCACTCCGACGTCAGCTGACATACCTTGTCTTCACAATATTAGTGACCTAGCTAAGCATGAGCACTCTAGTGCCTCATCACGCGCAGCGACGACAGACCTCCTGCACAGTACCGCTTATCCATGCGCGTCTGAAAGCGAGACAACGCGTGCGGGATTTGGCCAGAATACCAGACTGCGGAGCGGATTGACCTTGGAGTGTGTCAATGACATCCTTATCGACATCAAGAATTCCCTCCCATCCGATCGCAAATCTGTTTATGAGGCCATCCATGCTGCCCTAGGAACATCTCTGCTGCATGCCCAACTCGTTCTTGCCACCTATCAAGCAGGGTAGACCATAGTGTTATCCTCCTCAGTGACATGTAGAACTAGCTTCACACCTTGTCATTGCTGCCAACTGCCTGTGCGGAGGTTGGTAATAGTTACTTTAATTTGTATTCCTAGTTTAAATTATGAAATATATTATTTTTATGAATATTTA
This sequence comes from Russula abietina, assembly GCA_003313715.1. Classification (NCBI taxonomy): domain Eukaryota; kingdom Fungi; phylum Basidiomycota; class Agaricomycetes; order Russulales; family Russulaceae; genus Russula; species Russula abietina. Next base: position 10,611 of record QLOU01009411.1, read on the forward strand.
ATTTGTCTGAAAGTGGCTTGGATCCTTAGTGTGCTTATTTGTCTTAGTTTTGTAATTGAAATGTATTATTTTCATGAAAATTTTAATTTCCTGAAAATGGCTTAGCTTTTTAATGTACTGAATTTAAGTACATTAAGTCAACTTTCAGAACACGACTCTACTGAATTTAAGTAATGACTGTCTTAATCATATTTTACTTAAATTTACTTAATATACCATCTAAGACAAGTTAAGACAAAATAAGTAGATTTAGGTTTTCCTGATGCTAGTTGAGATATCAGAATGTAAAGAGCAATATAAGCCAGGTGGATCTAATATGGGATAGCTTAGTAGTTAGAGTACCTGAAATATATTTGAGGACAGTAGGGGGACCTAGGTTCAAATTTCAGTACTGTCATTTTTTGCTTTATTAGTTGTAGTGTACAGAGTTTGCCAGATTTACCTGTAACAGACATGGATATGATAATTATTGTGTAATTCTAGTCACACTATTTGTCCAAACAAAATAAAAGGCAAAAATGTATTTTTACACATTTATGCAAACAGCTGTAAGTAGATATATACAGTATTTATGGTATTATTTTATTCAGCTTAGAGTTTGCTCAGTTTGGGGTTAAATACAGATCAGGTGTTATTATTGTTAGAAAAGAATATATAGTAGAAGCATGTTGGCTTCATACATGTGTATATATATGTATCTAGATTTTACTCTCCTTTTTCTTGTATTTTCTTTTGCTCCACAATTATATATTGCTGGCTGGATTACAAAGGTTCTTATTTCTAGACAGATTCTCTTTATTATTAGAAATTGAAGGAAGTGAAGCATATGATAGCTGATATATATGGATTGATATAAGATCAGTTTCTTAGCTCTCTTTAAACTAGTTTTTTTTAGGCTGGCTTTCCAAATACTAGTGACAATTCTGAAATTTATAACTTACTCTATATAATGAGTAGCAAGTTTTTATTTAGTTAGCTAGGTATTGGTGTAGAAAATGATTATTAGGTAATATACTTATCTTTTGTTTACTTAAACTAGACAGATAGCCCTTTTATGGATTCTGTAGAATCTACTATAATATAAATACACTAATTGGAAATTCTTCTAGATAAAGATGTGTTTTAATTGGTTAGAGATTATGTGATAGTAAAAGACAAATACCCATATAAGGACACCAATTGAAAATTTTTATATGATAATAAAGACACATGGATTGTTGCCCCTTTCAAATAGTTCACCCCACTGTCATTTATATCTAAAAATGTTGAGTGCGAATAGTGTTGGCAATATGTTGGCCAGTCTTTCTTTATTTTTGGATAGCATGTCCTCACCTGTGAACTGTTTCTCATATTGGCCTACTGGTAAAGTTCTTTCAAACAGACAGATTGCTTAGAGGAGCTGTAAAGAGAGGGAACAAGTAGCATAGATTGCACTTGCTGTTGATGTGTGTTCTCTATTTTCACTTTGTCTATACTGTATATTAATATCTCATCTCAGACCCGTGTTCTCAGTTCTTGCCCACCTTTTACTGTTCATCCTACAGATGCTTTTTGCATAAAAAAGACTGCAGTCATTAATAAAGTTGTTGAAATTGAGCTTGCATATGTGGCTCATTCCATCCTACTTTAGCACCTTTTTTAATATCATTTCAAGTCCTTTCATTTATCTTTGACATACATATATTTTACATATATTTTTTAGGTATATAATAGAGGTGTTCAAAGTTGCACTTATTTCTCTACTTATTTTTTATTTATTGCTAGTTTGGGCTGTAAAATACAATAAAAAATAAGTGAGTAGCAGAATTAGAATCTAGTAATAGGCTACTTTTAAGCATGCCTATTTACTTATTGTAGAATGTAAAAATGAAAAATAAGTAAAAAATAAGTAAGAAAATAAGTACAACTTTGAACACCCCTAATGTATGTATTTACACTTAGGCACCCTTGTGTGTTTGCCCACACCCTACACCCACCAATCCCACTTGTTTTTCCCAAATATGCACCTCTTGCTTTTAATACAAATATATAAATATCCATTTCTTAAACTTGTTATCTCTTCTACCTATTGAGGGGCCAAATCTTTACACCCATTGCAAACCTGAACTCGATTGAATTATCTTGAGGGGCTAAAGTCTCATGTGCTACCAAAGTGTTATTGAACTTGCTTTGAGGGGTGAAATCCTCATATGTCATTGAACTTTGTCTGTCAGGGAGCTGAAATCCTACATTTATTGTTAAAATCTGTTGCTAGCCTGTCAGGGAGTGGAATTCCTACACTTATTGTTTGTCTACAGGGGGCTAGAACCCTGCTGCTATTGCTGTCACATTGCCATTGCTGTTATTGCCATATTGGACAAAACCATAATGAAATTATATAATGAAAATTATGAAATCTAAAAAATTCTAATGGAAGCCATACTTGTACATAAGCAGCTTTACAAGGTCGTGCTTGGCCTGACACCAAGGCCTGCCGGGCCGCTGAATGCTGTGTGATTGTGGGACTGGAAGAATTAGGAGGGCTATGCTGAGTTGCAATTAGCTGTTGAATGGGATCAATTGGTGCATATGACAGCTGACACTGCATCAGAAATCTGGACTGAATTAGAATGTGTCTACTGGTCAACTGAATTTACCTCATGTATGGAACTCAAATAAAAACTTTGGAAGATGCAGATAAAGGATGGCTAGAAGATGGCATTCTAGATTGCTGATGTCAAGGGTGTTGTTTTCCAGCTCTCACAGATTGGGGTTATAGTTCCTAATGAAAATATCATTCTTGCCCTTACCAATGGGCTTCCCTCCTCTTATGAGCATCTTGTTTTCACACTTAACTCTATCCCCTTAGAGGTTTTCAACTTTAATTATGTGATTAGATGTCTTCGAACTGAGGAGACTTGCCAAGGCAATGCCTCAAATCTGGAAATCCAAATATTGCTAATCAAGCACTGGCTGTTACTGTCACTGTTGGGTTACAGTGTTGTCTGATTGTTTGTTTCGAGAGTCAAGCTAGTTGTTTATACGCAGACTAAATCGGTAATGAGAGATGAAATAGTGTGAGTATTTGACTGAGTAGTTGATCCAACAGTCCGTTGAGGATCTTTCAAGTCAGATGGGGTTCTGTCTGATAAAGCAAGTTGTATATTTCCGAGAGATACAGGAGAACAAGCTTAGGGCTTGTACATAGGTCATAGACAGTCTTTTATACCAAAGTTGAACCCTGAGTCCTGGTATAATTGATTGGGGCAAAGGATTCATGAGTCGTACAAGTATACAAGGTAGAAGCAAGGTGATTGATTGAAAGTTTATGTGGAACATGTAAATGTAATAAGATAAAGGAAAGGAGACTAGTATGAAAATGGTTTGGTTGTGATGAGATTGTGACAGTTACATGTGATTGCCTAAGGCAAGGGCCTGTACACATCACATGCTTTGGATGTGGCATTAAGGGGCATTACCAATTCAACTGCCCAACCAACCCAATAACAACACCACATCACTCTACCTCCTACAAATCTGAAAACTGACCCATAGGCTCCGCCAATGTAGTAAAGCAGGCAGAGACAGAAGGTGACAGCTTCTGGTGATCTGGCAAAGCATCCAAGCTCTACACTATACACCCTTGTGTTATCTCAATCCTGTGACCCCTGTAAGAACCTAAGAGTGTATGTATGTACGCACTGCACTGTGCTTCACTTGTGGGGGTGTATTGAAATTGAGCTCACATGCGTGACTCATTCCACCCTAGTCTAGCATCTTTTTTTAATATCATTTCAAAATCTTTCATTTATCTCTGACATACATACATTTTACATATATTTTTTAGGTATATAGTGTATGTATTTACACTCAGGCACCTTTGTGCATTTGTTTATTTCCTGCATTTGCCAATTCCACTTATTTTTTCTGAACGCATCTTGAATCTTATTCTGTGCTTTTTAATATTTTCAAATTCCTTCTCCCGTATTCCTAAGTCCACACAATTCACAATCTATTCCCATGCTTATTATAAGCATAACTTAACAAAAACTCAAGAATATGCTTGTTGTATTTTCTAGAAGGCTTCTCAAAGCTGTTATTAAAGTCTATAGAATTGAGTGCCCATGTTACAGACAAATTAAGTCACTCAACAATTGAACCAGTCTTGTATAAGGAATTTGAACTTGGCCAACGCTGATGTTCCAGGCCGCTAACAATCGCAAAAATCAGCCAAACAACAAGGGAAATTACAGTAAGTCTAGGGAGGTCAGATGAGACAGCAGGCCTTGTGGAGCATTGATGGGGGTCGCGCACCCTCGCATGGGAAACGTGACTAGGTATACTAGATTGCAACCAAAGGAAACACCTGTTGCTGAAATTGCTAAGGGTGCGTGCAGATGCACCGACTTTGGTAGAGGAAATAAGTGATGATACTAGGCCGACAAAAATGGGGTCACTGAAGGTTGTGCACACTTGCTGGGGACTTGGTATCTCGTATATAGGAGTGGACTGAACCCCTATACACTCTGTCAGCATTGCTAAGCTTGCATAGGAGTGTGGCACTGTCAGCAATACAAGGAATGGAGGAGAGATGCTTTAAGGAGGAGGGGGAAGGGAATATCTCACTGAAACATGAAGGGGGTAGCGGACAGGAAAGGATTGTGCGAGAGTCAGAGAGTGCAGCGGAGGAATCAGCAAGGTCGATGGCAAAGCACTACTGTGCTCACACGAAGAAGAGAGGAAAAGAAGAGGAAAAGAAGAGAGGCGACTCTGAACATTAGGGATCATACTTAAAGGTCTTAAATACATAGAGAACCTTTGTACTACAAGTAAGATATGGTACTGATCTAATCTAAGGCGTGTCGAGAGAGACAAAGAATCAAAGAGAAGGTAAAACAGGTACGAGGCAAGGAGAACACGACTTGCCTCGGGGCGAGTCGCGTTTGACACTAAAAGGCAATGCAGGCGTATTTGTAATAGGAGAAACAAAAGGGAAATGAGTTAGAAACTAGGGAAGTGAATAAGTAAAAGGAGCTGTCAAGAAGCTGTTAAGTAAGATAACTATGAAAGAGAAAGGCTGACGCGGCCTGAAAATAAGGAACTGTAACAAAGAGGCATAGGGATAATCACACCCAGCGAAAAGTGGCGCGAAGCAAATTGAACCAGATTGAATTACTTGGAATTAGATAGAAAAATATTAAATAAATTTATTTAATTTGAAATTGAACGAACGAAATCTAAGTGAAACGAATGAAGATGGGCCGATGTTACCGGACAGTGAATCCCTAGAAGAAAGGGGGCTGACTGTTTACCAAAGCGCGTTTGCTGGGCAAACGCGACTGTTTTGTTCTTTGTTCAATTCGATTCTCGCTATGTGTCATTGTGCTGACTCGTGGACTGATATGGTAACTCGTCGACCATACGCGTTAGATCCAGATCTATTGGATCTCTTGTAATGACCTCACAAGTCCTTACTATATCAAGTCCTTACTATACAGTTCTCGCCTTGTTGTCCAAGTACTATACCGACTGCTTTACAATACCACGTGCTTCAAGAAACCCAAGGCTATCACTGTTACAAGACCGTTGTTTCGTTGACCATTACTGTACAGAATTGGAAGTTTCCCTACGGACTCGTACCAATACTATATCCTGTTAAAGATAGTGATTCCAAGATTGGATTCAAACCATCTTTAATAGGTTAAGTTTGGTTACTATACGGCTCTAAACTGTTCTGCACGACATCCCACCCCCTATGATAGGAAATATGGGCTTTATGGTGCAAACCTGTCTATTACGCAAAAGGGAGTGAGTAGAGGTGTCCACAATATTGTGTTTTTGGCCCTGCGTGGCTTTGCCTGATAGATTTCGAGTATAAAAGACTTGTAATTACTATCAGAGAAGCCCTAAGCTTCTCTTGAATCATATTCTGTGTTTCTCAACGCTTCTGAAGTCTCCAAATCAAATATATCCTTCAAACAAATCTCTTCACTATCTTCTTTCCCACGGTTACTTCAAAGTAACGAATCTTAGAAACACGAACAACGCGTTACAGTACATTGTTCAGAAGGCTTTTAAAAGCATCAATAAAAGTCTATAGAATTGAGTGCTCGTGTTACAAAGAGTCCAAGTCACTCAAATTCAGACCAAGTCGTATAAGTGGGCCAAGAAAATCGGCTAAAGCCTGAACGCCTCACAGAGCGTATCAGCCGAGATCGACGTGATATCAGTACGATCACTATCATCACGCTTACGCACACATAATATATTCAACGCCTTTTGCACATAGGCCATTGGGGGCCTCCCTATCAGATCTGGCTCTGTCAGATCTCTGGTGGCCTGATGACCTGTGTGCGAACATAGCATATATTCTCGTAAGGCAATATGCGTGCATAGCATCACACTCATCTCCTTACAACGATCCTCTTGTCTCCGCCACAGTTAACTTTGATTAAGCTCCACGATATGTCGAAATCGGAATTTTACTGCAGCTGTCAAGAAAGATGTAAGGAAGTGCCAAGAAAAGTCAGCAAAACCACATACTATGAGCACAAGAAACGTTGTGGTCCTCTATCCACATTCTCGCTAGACATGCAGATGTTCCTGAGTCAACATCCAGTTATTGTGCACCCGTCGCCTCCGAATACCGCAGAGAGCTCAAGATCTCAAAACAAATGAATGCGTCTATCAGATGCTGGTGGGAACTGTGATAATATCGATGTAGCCATTGATCTAACCACAAATCGGTGTATTTGAGGACGCTGATTGATTTGCGACAGGATGATGCTCCCCCCTCCTTTGACCTACCTATAGATCCATCCGTGCAGCTCGATACACGTGATCACGATGATTCTAATCCTATCTCTGGACCTGGAATCCTGGATTCCTTTCCAACTCCCCCTGCCGAGATTCCAAACCCCTCTGCTGACCCTTGTGCTCATGCTGGGGCGACACATTCAGTATCTGATCTGGGACATCCCACGCACGATTTTTCTGAGATCCTCCTGGGCGATGTCGAGGATCTCTGGCTCCAAAATACAATCCATCTTAGTACTCTTCAACTGTGTGCCGACTTTGTCAAAGCTCTTTGGGGCGCTACACTTTCTGATCGGACTTCGGGCTTATCATCAGAGGGACTTGAGCACCTTAAAAATCCTCTTCACAGACGACCTAGACTCTCTAGTGATGAGGATCTGTGGCTCACAATCGATCTGTATCTAGCGAATCCATCCGAGGCCACGTACGAGAGAAATCGCACTGCTATATTGCGCCGCTTCCCGGACGCAGAGGTGCCCAGCTACTATAAGACCAAGCGTCTTGTCGCCGATCTTACTGGGATCGAATCCGTGGTGCACCACATGTGCATCAACTCGTGTATTGCGTATACTGGCCCCTTCCAGGACAAGGAGGCCTGCCCTATCTGCTCTGAACCTCGATATGATCAGTTCCGGCTTGCATCCAGCAACGGGCGAGATAAGATACCCCGTCAGGAGTTCCACACGATCCCAGTCGGTCCACAAATCCAGGCACTGTATCGAAAGCCTGAAAGTGCATCACGTGCACACTATCTACGCGAAGAGAGATCACATATACTCTTGTGTTACCGGACAGTGAATCCCTAGAAGAAAGGGTGTTGACTGTTTACCAAAGTGGGTTTGCTGGACAAACGCGATTGTTTTGTTCTCTTTTCGATTCTGCTCTCGCTATGTGCAATGGTGTTAACTTGTGGACTGATATGGTGACCCGTCGACTGTACGCATTAAGCCCAGATCTCTTAGATCTCTTATAATGGGTTCTTGTCTACTTTCGTCGATTACTATACAGATCGCGCCTCGTTGTCCGAATACTGTACTGTCTGCTTTACTATACAAGTGTGCCTCAAGAAACCCCTCATATGTGACTCATTACGATACAGTTTGGAAGTTCTGTTACAACATAGAAGCTTTGCTAGGCCTAGTACTTACCATGTTTAACCAACCCTTCCATTTAGCAGAGGGTCAGCTAGATCTGGACGTATAGAAGAAGTGCTTTGTTTAGCAAAGCCCGCCCTTCTTCTTGAACTAGTCATTGTGTTCCAGTACTATACAGACTTCATAAAGCCTTCCGGGACATCGCCATCCCATACAGAGGGAATGGTGAGCTCTATGGTGGAGATGTGTCCAAAACGCGCTTTTGGCCCTGTTTGGCTTTGCCTGATAGATTTCGTTCGTTTCAAGTATAAATAGCCCTGTAGTTGATACCGGAGAAGCTTCAGACTTCTCTTGAATCATATTCTGTGTTTCTCAACGCTTCTGAAGTTCTCCATATCAAATATACTCTTCAAACAAATCCCTTCACTATCTTCTTTCCCACGGTTACTTCAAGGTAACAAATCTTAGAAATACGAACAACGCGTTACAGCATATTGTTCAGAAGGCTTCTAAAAGCATCAATAGAAGTCTATAGAATTGAGTGCTCGTGTTACGAGTAGTCCAAGTCACTCAAACCCAGACCAAGTTGTATAAGTGGGTCAGAAAATTGGCTAAAGCCTGAACGCCTCACAGAGCGTATCATCTTGATTGTAGAAAGCGATCACGAATTGGAAGAATACAGTGACATCCTTCACGGATCCGATCTCATAGAGGCGTTCCAGGATGGCCGCATAGGAGAGGACGATATAGTTCTTATGTTCTCGATCGACGGTGCTCAATTATATGCGAAGAAGGCCTCTGCTTGCTGGATATACTGTACATCTGGGTACTCATGAATCTCGCTCCTGATCGACGCTATAAGAAGAAGCATGTATTCATAGGAGGCTTTATTCCTGGGCCAAACAACCCCAAGAACATCGACTCCTTCTTATTTCCAGGTCTGCAGCACCTAGTGGCCATCCAGAAAGAACGACTCAATATCTGGGATGCTGCCTTGCAGCGTGAAGTTCGATCTAAAGTATTCCTTGCTGTGCTCACCGCGGATGGACCTGGCATGATGCACATAACAGGTCTGGTAGGCTATCATGGCAAGCACGGATGTCGTCTGTACTGTGGTCTTTCTGGGCGGCGTGAACCACAGGGAAAACACTACTTCCCCGCACTCCTGAGGCCAACAGACTACAACATAGTTGGTTGTACACACCCAGATATCGATATCAGAGAGCTCCCAGAACCATCACATGCGAGATATCATCTGAACCTCTCCAATCTGGTTGGATCGCACACAGAGGCTCAGTATTGAGCCAGACACTTAGATACAGGAATATCTAAGCCCTCTATCTTTTCTGCTCTCGATCCAGCCTCTACTCTAGATCCGCGGGATCGGACATCATGCACCTTGGCACGCTCAATCTCTCAGATCTAATGATAAGTCTCTGGCGCAGCACCATTGATTGCACAAAGCCTGACACTAAGGATTCCTGGGACTGGGCTGTATTGCAAGGGAATGCGTGGCAGCAGCATGGCAAAGCCGTTGCTGATTGCTTGCATTATCTCCCAAGTTCCTTTGATCGTCCCCCTCGTAACATTGCAGAGAAACTAACAAGTGGATACAAGGCCTGGGAATTTTTACTCTATCTCTATGGCCTTGGTCCTGGTCTTCTCTTAGGTATCCTCCCGGACGTGTATTACACCAACTACTGCAAGCTTGTCTTCGGTATGCGACTCATGAATCAGCACAAGATCAGTTCGACCAATGTTCACGAGGCGTTACTAGCTCTTTGTTCCTTTGTGCAAGAATTTGAGATGATCTATTGCCAGCGTTTACCTACTCGGATTCACTTTGTGCGGCCATGTATGCACTCCTTGGTCCATCTGCCACGAGAGGTAATCCGTCTTGGGCTGCCTGTCTGTTCCTCACAATGGACCCTCGAACGCACAATCGGTAACTTAGGAGAAGAGATCAAGCAACATTCAAACCTGTTTTCCAATCTGTCTCAACGTGGAATCAGACGGGCTCATGTCAATGCGCTCAAGGCGTTGATTCCTGATCTGGACGGAGCTGCCAAGGAATGCATACCCCTTACGGCCAAAAATCTTGACGATGGCTTTGTATTACTTCGCGCTCGCGAAAAATATGCACGCCCTCTGCGGAATTGTGAAGCGGATGCCTTGTGCGAATACCAGCCTACTATTGGATATGGATCGGAGATCTTTGTACGGCGATGGGCAAAGCTCCAACTCCCCACTGGGCAAAACTGCTACAGTGCATGGAAGGAGAAGGAGAGGCCGATTGAGAAGCGCAGGACGGCGCATAATGTCAAGGTAATCTATCATTGTCTATCTGATAGATACATGTTCGTTATTCTGTCTTATTGTTGACTATGACGATTCAGATAGTTTTGGATGGTGAAATAAGACTAGCCGAAGTCTATTTCTTTATACTTATCTCCAAGGAAGACGGGGAGATTGCTCTCGCACTCATCTCCTTGTACTCAAGACCCGATCCTTCACTTGTATCCTTATCTGCCAACACACTATGGTCTTGTGAATACGAAGGAGATGGCGCGCTTAGATTTATTAACGTGAAGACCATACGTGTAGTAGTGGCGATGATTCCTCACAGGCTGGTGATAGAAGGGCGGGAGAGTGGCGAGCAATTCTTTCTCGTTGAAAAGCCGGGATTGGATGTGGCTGTAATGTCAGGTATGCAGGAGCACGTGCCAGTAGAAGACGATAGTGTTGGAGACATGTAACGTCACTGTTTGTTGTAATAATAAGTTGTATCTGCGAAAGGAGTTGTGCGCAATGGTAGTATCGTGCAAATCTATCCGATATCTAAAGCAGCCATATATTCCATATATAGTAAACTGAGTACTGGAATCGGTCTCACGGTCCGTGCTATTCCGGTCAGACTCGCGCGGAACTGTTTTAGATAACATGCACATATATCTAAGCGATACACTAAGCGACATATGTCGACATACGTTACAGTGTAATCTAGGAACGATGTGAGGGATCTATCAGACAAGCACATTGACGGACTCGACATAGTACTCCGTATTGACTTAGATGCGGGACCTCGTACAGCATCCCCAACTGAAATCAATATAAGTGTGCCTGTGCACGTGAGATGCATCATGCGTCTTTATGAATGCCAATTTTTTTTTTCTCGTCTCTCTCACTTCTCTGAATACGTCCGCATACATCCCAACAAAAAAACGACCATGTCCTCAGCTCTCTTTTCCTTTCAGCCAGTGCGAGAAAATACCACCTTCTTCTTTGGCAGGGCTAATGCTAGTGTTTCTTCGACTCTGGGAGATCTCTCGTTCTCGTCTGGTACGACTGGATCAAGCCCTGTTACACCACTGGAGGCATCTCCCTTTCCTCCAGATTTATCGTTCCATGGCAGCCAGTCTTTTCGAACTTCACCAGAATCTGGGGAGAACGACTCTAATGCCACATATACTCTGCTTCTGCAACGCTATTGAGAAATTGAAATTGAATATCACAAAGAAAAAAAGGATCACAATTCTCTGAAGTAAGTACTCTAATTATCCTACTCTTAACCAATATCTAATGTTTACAGAGCAACACACGATAGACTAGTCGAGGCACACAACATGCTGATGACCGCCTTTGTCCAGAGATTGCATGTGGATGATCGTGTACCCAATCTCGCAGTACCTGAATCTCATCTCCCCAAGCCCGAGGAACCACGACCATTGGAACACAGTAAAAACACCTGGGCCATGTCAAGATTGGATTATCCCGAAGTGAAGTACTGGATGAAATGAGATTGGGTCAATAGAGTGGCCGATGACGACTCTGAAACTCAGCCTGGTCCTAGAGGAGGATCGTGATGTGCCAAGGGGGAAAATGTCATGACCAAGTACATTGAATATTCGGATGGGAAGCCAGTGAATGGTGCGTTAGTGTCTAATATTTGGGAGCACGCGAGATCGATCTGGAGGACCCTCTACGATCGAGGCCTGGCTCCAGAAATGTGGGGCAGCGCGTCCAGGGAGATTGAGAATCTGTATTGTACCGACATGGAGAAAGAATGGCCCATTCTCCGATATTGCGACAGTCACTGGAAGGTGAAGCACTTGGCAACCATGACTTATTTGCAATGGTACAAAGCGTACCACGAAGCCCAGATCAAACTCAAGGCCAAGAAGAATCAGAAGAGGAAAGAATGCGACAATAATAATTCGCAGACAACAAAGAAGTCGAAGACAGCATCCGAGGATACGCTTGACCGCGATCAGATCGATGGCGACGATGACACAGAGATCTCGACATATACCCCCCCCCCGTAGAGGATGCAAGGCGTTCTGAACACGAGCAAGCTATCCAGGAGGTCGTCAGTGCCCGTACTTTGAGGCCCAAAGCCAGACCGCTGAGAAACCCACTGTAAGTCCTTTTTTTCTGAATTGGCTTGCTAATGTTCTCTCCCACAGCGCGAGTGTCTTTGACCAGTCCAACGAAAGTTCGTTTCGAGTACTCGACACCGTGCTAGACAAGGTATCACCTGTACCAACTGCGTGTAGGGATAATCACGGGCCGCCCCGGGGTTTTTTTAAGCGACCTGTACCCGCCCGCCGGCGCTACCCGTGCCCCGCACCAAGGGTGAGGGTTTCCCGCTCTTCAGATAGAGGGTTTTCACACGGGAATCCAGAAATTTGGAGGGTTCCCGTACGACAAGAAATGGCGGGTTTTTGCACATATCACACTATGTCTATGTAGTATACATTAATTCTGAATAATTATTTACTGCAAGTCTACTACAATGCAACTACAACAAATACAGACACAGAAAACGCGTATACAATGTGTAGCGATACTGTCTTGATTGATATGGGTGAGACGGAACGAGGCGTGCCCCTCTGTCACCGCCGGTAGGGACGCAACACTAGATCACTATTTCTTCAGTACTTGGGTTATCTCAAAGCAAGTACAAAGCCCTCCACTGTGGGCTAGTGCTGGGTTTAGATATTGACAGAAGGTATAGTCTGGCTTCTGCGTCGTTACGCTGGGCATAAGAGAAGAGCAAAGTCCTATTGCGACTTTGAATGCTTTGGAGTAGAGAGTATCCGCCTCTGAGCTGCAACTCTGGGGCCTCTCTTTGAAGGGAAAAGACAACAAGATGGAATTGAGACAGGAGACTCAACTTGCCGCTATAGGGTCAAGTTGACACTCCTTAAATACTACTACAAGTACAGCTATCAACAAACACGAACAAGATATCAAGCCACCATCAAAACTACTATAGTACATCAATCAGACAAGGCTGTGACGTCTGATTCAACTGCGACACAGCCTTCCAAAGTCCATCAGATGCTCAGGGACATCAGTGATGCAATCAATCCGTGATCCGATCAGAACTCCTGTTATCAAACTCTTTACCCGGTGACACCATCCCCTTGCTAGACTAGATGTCCTCATCTAGTTATTGATGTGTTCTGCCAAGTTGAAGCGCATGTCCTGCGCGCGGGTCCTCCGAGCACCCCTGCTTCGCCCACCAATGCTTTCCGACCTTCCATGTCAGAGCTTAGATACGTATATAGGGAGTTGGGCTCTTTTGAGCCGCTCTTGGCAAGAGCGACGTGCTTCGTCCACTCCTTCGAGCTCCATCTCGAGAGTGCGGATCCTAGCACGGAGGTCGACACACAACGCCTCGGTTTGCTGGTATCGGCTGACTTCTTCTTGTAAGCCCTAGGGACATTCGTGCATTTCACACTGTAGGGTGGCATACATATATCCTGGGCCTGAGAGATGATTAAAGAGCCAAGGTGGGATAGGAAGCGTGGGTGTGTCGAGGGTGTGGTCTGGTTCGGTGTAGATCTCCGCAATGTAGGGGGTGTCTCTGACAGCGTTTTCTTTAGGGAGGCCCGCAACTCGTCCATCTGGGCACTTTTTGACCCAATAGGTGGGTTGCCATTGTCCATCTTGGATTGGGATGTAGAAATTAGGGGCCTTGGCTTCGTCATTGAGCTCATACCCCTCTGGGCAGTCCTCGGTACCTTCGAAGCGTCTAAGAGTGATGGCGAGGGCCTCATTGCGGCGGTAGGCCGCTGCGAGGACTTCCTTGTGCTTGTTTTCCCGCTTGTGGATGGTAGCAATGAGCCCCTGGGCAATGGTGTTAAGGGCGTCGGGGTCAATAGTCTTTTGGAGGACGGTGGCGGCTGTACGGGGCGATACAGGAAGTACGGGCTCTTGTTCGGCGATGGTGAGAAAGGGGGACATAGGAGAGCCGGGGTTCTCAGTGTTGGGGGATTGCATTGTCTATTTGTGGTAGGGGCAGTATTCGAACTTGCAGGCGAAACTGGCGAGGAGGTCGTGCGAGTTCGGGAGGTTGTTTTGGAACCGGAAGCGAAAATGATGGAGTCCCTCGTTAAGAATGAAGTCGAAGCTGGTTTTTCTGAGCTTCGGGAGTTGTTCGAGCGGAATATGGGGTCTGGGTTTACTGAGGTAGTCTTTAGTGAGGTGTCTGGGAGTGAGGGGAGTGAGGGGGAAGTGCTGATGGAGCATTGTTGATGGACCGTTGCTGCTCGTCCTTTTATGCGTGGTAGGGAGTGCTGCTGATGATAGAGTTTGATCAAATCCGGGGCGTGCACCTGATGGGCAGGTTCCCAAGTGGCGTCGCTTTGGGGGTATCCGAGCCATTTGATCAAGTATTCCAACTTCTTTGATCGCCCTTTGAACCTGTGATTGATAATGCGCTCCACTTCGTACTCCTCTTCTCCTTCGATAAGGTCAGGTGGGGGTCAGGTAAAGTTAGGTCCGTGGGCATTTGTTTCATGATAAGGGGTCAGCAGGGATGCATGGAACACGTCATGGATGCCCCATAATGCAGGGAGTTTGATGCAGTAGGCTATAGGGGATATCTCGTGAGTGATTTGAAAGGGGCCATATCTTTTTGGGGCTAGTTTGGTTTTCTGATGCTTGAGACGGAGGTGGGTTGCCTCTAACCATACTTGACTGCCGACTTGGTATTGTGATGGAATTGTCTTATCTTTTGATGATCGGTTGATGGCATCAATTGCTTGTGCCCTTCTTTCAATCATCATTTTGATCCGATCTTCCGCTTCTTGGTTTGCTGATGGTGGGTTTTCTGATGGGATCAGGGTCGTTTCGTACCCCAGAAGAATCTGATTGGGCAATAAGTCGGTAGTTTCGTTTCTCCTATTATTGTGGACAGCTGATGCCAGGGCAAGCCATTGCGTCCAGTCTTCTGGGGAATTTAAAGTGACCAATCGGAGGTATTGTTCGATCCATTGATTCTTTCTTTCTGATATTCCATCAGTTTGTG
This sequence comes from Russula abietina, assembly GCA_003313715.1. NCBI lineage: Eukaryota > Fungi > Basidiomycota > Agaricomycetes > Russulales > Russulaceae > Russula > Russula abietina. The sequence goes on from QLOU01009411.1 coordinate 25,815, forward strand.
GGTGAAATGCTGTCGACAGATTCTGATGGATCCCCAACTTCTTCGTGATCGCCGTTCCAAAGTGTGATGTGAATCGGGGGTCTCGGTCACTGATTATCTTGGTTGGAAGTCCGAACCATCGATATACATTATCCAGGTAAAGTTGGGCGACTCCTGGGCCTGTTATAGTGGACGAACATGGGAGGAATACCGCAGCTCTAGAACATCCATGGTCGACGATAGTTAGGATTGCATCCTTTCCATTGTGCATTGGTAGACCTGTAATCAGATCCATCGCGATCTGTTGGAAAGGTAAGGCATTCATCATCGTTGTGATCCGATATAAGGGTGTTTTCTTTTTGTGGGTGTTGATCTTGTTCTGCTGACAAGTGGCGCATCCTTTCACGTATTCTGAGATCCAAACGGTCATTCCTGGCCAGGAAAAGTGTTGCTTAGCCTTTCTGATGGTTTCGTCTCTTCCAGGGTGTCCCACTGAGGAATGGTCATGGACTAGGGTCATGAGGGCCCTCTTGTCTAGATCGGTGATGTCATCCTGTATTTCAAGGGCGTTAACAAATTTTGAAGGGGGAATGAGTGTCACATCTAGATTGTCATCCTTTCCTTGGTTGGTGTCAGGTGGTCTGGATAGAGCGTCTGCTGGTATATTGTCTTTTCCTGGGATGTGATGGATCTTGTAATCATACTCTTGAAGTTCAGCGTGCCAGCGTGCTGTTTGTCAGTTAAGTTTCCTGGGGGATTTCCAGTATTGAAGATTATTGTGATCTGATTTGATAATGAAAGGCTCGCGGGTCCATCCAAGATATTGTCGCCAATGGCTTAGGGATTTCATTATGGCCAGTAGTTCTCTTTCATAGATGTCGTAGTTTCTTTCCGTTGGAGTGAAGGTGTTCAAATAATAGGCGACAGGATGTAGCAGGGGTTTTGTGCATTTGGCCAATGTTGGTGTGTAGTGTTCTCCCTCCTGCGAGAGTACGGCTTCCATGCCATACGCCGATGCGTCTGCTTGAAGGTAAAAGGTTTTCTCGAAGTTTGGCTGGATTAATACTGGACTGCAAGTCATCCGGGATTTGAGTTTCTCAAACGCCTTGAATTGTGCTTCTCCCCAATTCCATACTACTGATTTCTTTGTGAGGTCGAGTAGTGGCCGTGCAATTTCGGAGTATTTGGGGATGAAGTATCGGTAGTATCCTGTGAAACCTAAGAATTGTCGGACGTTTGTTGGGTTCTTTGGTACAGGCCAATCTGACACTCCTTTTAGTTTCTTTGGGTCCATATGAAGTTGGCCATGACCGACGATGACTCCAAGGTAGTCTATTTCTTCTTGTTCGAAGGCGCACTTCTCAGGTTTCAGGTATAAGTCTTCTTTCTCGAGTTTATCCAGCACGTGGTGATTGTGTTTTTGGTGTTGTTCGAGGTGTTCTTCCTCTGTTTCACCTGGGAGTGGTTTGGTGTGGATGACAATGTCGTCCATATAAACTGACATCCATCCTTCAACCACTTCCTTCTGAAATATAGTGTTCATCATCATTTGGAAGGTAGCCGGTGAGTTGGTGAGTCCGAAAAACATTATTGTTGGTTCGAAAAGACCTTCAGGGGTGAGAAATGCAGCTTTCCATTCGTCGCCTTCTTTGATTCGGACGTTGTTGTAGCCCCATCGTACATCAAACTTTGTGAACAATGTGCAACCATTGAGCCTGTCGATGGTTTGTGAAATAAGTGGGGAGACATTTCGGTTCTTCTTTGTCCACTTGTTAATTGGGCAGTAGTCTTGTACTGGGCGAAGCTTTCCATCCTTCTTTTTAATGAAGAAGAAATTCATGGCATAGGGGCTCCAAGACTCTCAGATTGTTTCTCTTTTTAAGTGTTCTGCAACGAAGTCACTAACCTCTTTCAACTCTTGTTGGTCAAGTCGGAGGAGTCTTCCAGGGAGAGTTTTTGGAGCACCATCCAGTAATTCGATGGCATGGTCCCACACTGTGTGTTTGGGAAGCCTTTGAGATTTTTCTTCGCTAAAAACCTTTCTGTGGTGCTGGTATTCAGGCGGGATCCCTTTTATAGGGTTGTGGGTTGTTTGGGTTTCGAAAGTGATTTTGGCAACATAATGTCGCTCTTCTTTTTGTCTGATAGGCTTGGGATAGTTTCTGGTTCGTGAGATGAACACCGCTCTCTTGGCATTTGGAGCTTTGAATATAATTGGTAGTTGGGTGTGGTCGATCCAACCACTTTTCCAGTCTATTTTTGGTTGCGTTGCTGCAAACCAAGGGTATTCTAGGATGGCTTTATGACTTCCTAGGTCGGTGAGAAAGAACCGAAGTTTGTGAGTTGTCGATCCCGTTTGTACATCAAGGTCGGTGTAGTACTTGAGATCACCACTTTTATTTTCCGTTTGATCGACATTAAAGAGCTTCCTTGGATAGTTTAATTGTTTGATGGGAAGTCGAAGCCATTGTGTATATTCGAGATTCATAAAGTTTTCAGTAGCCCCTGAATCAATAAGGGCGACTGCTTCGGCTCTTTTCGTGATCGAATGGACATAGAATCGTATTGTCATTAACTTTCGAGCGGACATAAATACATTCGTATCGCCTACATGCTTGATTAGGGCCGAACTAATCAAGCTGATTGAAAATCCTCACTAGGGGCCAGTTCTTTGGCCAACTGTTGTTTTTCTTCGAGGGACATTTGGGAGAGAGCCACCTTGGCCTGGGTATAGTGGTCATTAGGGGTTTCCTCCTCATAGGACATGGTCGTCCCATCATCAAAGTTGATGAGATTGACTTTGCCTCTTTTGTCTGGGCAGTTTCTGGCAAAGTGACCAGGCTTTTCACAAGAGAAACATTTTCCTCTTTGCACATCATCAGCATAGCAGAGGTCGGTGTAAGGGTTTTGAGAACTGTAGCTTGTTCCTGCGAGGTTGGCTTGTCCTCCTTGTTGCCAGTTCTGGCGTCGCCAATTTCCCTGTTGGTTTCCTCCGTAAGATTGTCCTTGCCAGTTTCCTTGCCATTCTCCTCTTCCTCTGTTGGGGAATCCCCGAGCTCTGCTTCTTCCTAAGTCCATCGGTACTAGCATATTGTTCATCGACCTGGGCGCATTCGATGAATTGTACTGTGGTCCTGGGGGTGCCCTATTACGGAAGAAGTTTCCTTGGAAACTTGGCCGTTGGAACATTGGTTGAGGTCGTGGTGTGAAGTTGGGATTTTGGTTCGTTCCTCGGTTGAGCAGGGCGTCGAGAAGTTTCATAGTTTGGACGACTTCCACTGTCCTTGTCCTATATCCTTCATAGGTTTGGGGACGTGGAGTTTTGATCACTTCAGGGAGGATTTTGGCAGGTAGTCCATTTAGGAAGAGGCGTATAATAGGCCTGTCGCCTAGATTATAATTGGCTTGGCTGACTAGTCGTTCAAAGTCGGAGGCGTATTGGTCGATATCAGGGTATTTCATCTTGAGATGTTGAAGTTTCTCCTTGGCTCTATCTTCTTTGCTGCTATCAAGGAATCTTTCGTCAAATTCGACGAGGAAATAGTCCCACACGTCTGGGATGTTGTCGTTAATTGGATCCAAGGCGTCCAAGGTTCTGCTTATGTTTTTTACCCATTCGGCTATTTCTTCGCCTTTCATGTTGCTAAGAACTATGGCAACTTTTCTGATAGGGGAGTCATATCCAGGCACTTGTTGGTTGAGGCGCAGGTATAGTCTCATGGCATCGATGAACTGTTCTGCTTTCTCTCTTTTTCCATCGAAGGGATCCGGTAGCTTTCCAGTGACTTTGACATCTGCTGCTCGGGCAACTGGCTGTTGTGCTGCGGGTTGTGCTGCTTGTCCTCCTCCAGCACCTCCTCCAGGGCCACCGCCTCCTGGGGGTCCATCTCCACCACCTTCCGGGGGAGTTCCTTTCTTTAGGAATTTGGCGAATTGGTCTCTAATTTTGCTAACTGGGATTGTTGGAGGAGCAGATGCCGTTGAGGCGGCAATACTGCTGATTTGAGCAGCAGTGGACCCACTGGTTTGGGTTGCCGTTTGTGTAGTCGTTTGGGTGGCAGTAGCCATAGATTGGTTGACGGGTGGTTGGATGGTGATTTGTTGGCTAGTAATGTTTGTGCCGTATACATGTCGGAAGCGTGCAAGAGGCCCTTCTGGTTCTGGTAGGGAGATTTCTACCGCTGGTGGTGGTTGTGGGAGGATATATGCGGTTCTAACGGGGCTATTTCTGATAGCTTCGTCTGTTGGACTGGGTTTCTCCTCGTCTGATGATTCGCTGTCTGACGAATTAGGTGTTTTCTCGTCTGGGGAAGGGGCTCTTTGGGCTGGTAGTTCGTCAGTTAGATTGACAACTCTTGGTTCTGGTAGATCGAACTGGTGGACTTCGTCTGCAGGATCACCTAGGACGAATCTTTGTCTTTTGTACAGTAGTTTGTACCACTGTCCACTGATGAGGACCACTGGGTAGGATCTGCCCTTTTCTTTTAAGTCTAAGTCATCTCTTAGACAAAAGATGTGGAAGGGTATTCCTGACAGGATGTTTCTGTCGACTTTTACGACTCGTGAATTGGGTCTGAATGCTAGGAGGTCTTCGTTTGTTGGAAGGAATACTGCTTCTTCAGTGTTATCGCTACTGGTACTGGCTGTCTTGATAGAAAGAAAGTTGAGTCTAATGTCACCGCCGGTAGGGACACAACACTAGATCACTATTTCTTCAGTACTTGGGTTATCTCAAAGCAAGTACAAAGCCCTCCGCTGTGGGCTAGTGCTGGGTTTAGATATTGACAGAAGGTATAGTCTGGCTTCTGCGTCGTTACGCTGGGCATAAGAGAAGAGCAAAGTCCTATTGCGACTTTGAATGCTTTGGAGTAGAGAGTATCCGCCTCTGAGCTGCAACTCTGGGGCCTCTCTTTGAAGGGAAAAGACAACAAGATGGAATTGAGACAGGAGACTCAACTTGCCGCTATAGGGTCAAGTTGACACTCCTTAAATACTACTACAAGTACAGCTATCAACAAACATGAACAAGATATCAAGCCACCATCAAAACTACTATAGTACATCAATCAGACAAGGCTGTGACGTCTGATTCAACTGCGACACAGCCTTCCAAAGTCCATCAGATGCTCAGGGATATCAGTGATGCAATCAATCTGTGATCCGATCAGAACTCCTGTTATCAAACTCTTTACCCGGTGACACCCTCGTCAGGGTGTCAGTACTCAACCTGGAGTCGACCAACAAAAGGTGGGATCACATGAAAAGTTGTTGTTGATGTGCTAGCCAGTGGGCGTGAGGTGGGTGTGATGGATGACACTCTCCCAAAAGCACGCTGTGGTGACATTCAGGAGGGTCGATTCGGATTGGCGTCCAGAATCATGCTCTTTATAGGCAAGGAGGATGGCCTAATTTGAGGTACTATGGGCCCTAGAAATCAGGGACGGAGGGCTCCTACTTGACGCAGGGTTGTGAGGCGACCTCGGAGAGATTCCTTGGTGGATGCTCATCTACTTGATGTCAGACAGGCAGTCATTATTAATATAATAGGATACATACATCTGAATCCGAATCGACAGCAGGGCCAGGAGTGGGCGAGGGAATTAAAACCTGTCGTAGTAGCCTGGTCATAGGAGGCGTAACAGATCAGATTGGGGCCATTATGCCAATCAAGGGGGCGCGATTGGAAAGCGCAACAGAGGGGGTTCTACTTGCATGAGAAATAATGCTTGAGTCAGAGAATGCCTGCGAAGTCTTCAGAATCAGTCTTCCCGTGTCTTTTATGAGAAAATTGAACATCCTACTCACATGCTGCGACGTTGTCAGTGGCATTGCCACTCTTGATGGCCAAAAAGCACGGATCGCTGTCCGAGTCCCACATGTCACCCTTAGTAGAGATGCAGAGGCCAAGGGCAGGGGTGATGGAACAAATGATGTCGACGAGTGGGCCCAGGTCACCAATGGGTTCGAGAAGCTGAGGACCAACCTCGCGCGTGTAGAAGGACTTGCGGAAGTCGATGTCGACGACGGTGATCTGGTGTTCCTTGAAAAGGGATAGATATTAAGTGACCATGTGAGCGTCCATAATCTCGACAACTTTCCAGCCCAAGTCGTGGTTCCAGACCTTCGCTATCGGATCGGATGGGTGAAGACTTCACACAGCTCCATCGAACGGCCCCTGACAGGTTGACACGGCATCGCCGCCAAAGCCCAGAGAGGAGTAGGTCGACGCGATGATGGTCGGGGAGATAGTAGCGTCCTTGTCAACAGAGCTCTGGGCTTCCTTGTAACTCCTAGTAAAGCCCTCGAGATCTTCGGCAGAAAGCACTAAACGAAGAGAGGGAAAATGAGGTGGTTAGTATAAGATAATCATAAAGAAACATGCGGCAAAAAACATACGATTCAAGTCCAGTGTGGGGCGGCGCGTGGTACGCTTCATCGTGTGAGGCGTTGAGATGCGTCGATGAGAGCGACAAATGTTAGAAAAACAGAAACAGGGGATAGAGACGGGACATACATGGGGAAGGTGACGTCGTCCAGTGTGGGCTGAATGTGGTGCACTCATAGTGTGGGGCGGAGTGCTCCTCATCGTGTGGGGCGAAAGCGGTGTTTCTCATTGTTTGGGACACAGAGGGGTGACCTAGAGGGGGAGGGTATCAGCGCTGCGATGGTCAGAAAACACGTACCACAGTTAAATTTGCTGCACGGAGGTCGTGTCGACAGAGATGGGTTGATTTGAGAACTTAAGGAGAGATGGGGCTGCATTGAAGAGTGAAAAGGGGCCGTGTGGCCTCTGAACGGCAACTTGAGATCTTGGACTTAAAGATTGGAGCCTGAATACCTTGGTGTATCACAAAATGCACCGAGCAAGTCGCAGTGCGGCACAGGAGAACGAAACGGAGGTGGAGGTGGAGACGGAGATGGAGACGGAGTCAAGGATGCATGCCTTGAGATCTTGAGATCAATCAATTGTCGATGGTCGGGGAGATAGTGACTTGACAAGGATTTGAGGATCAGGGAAGACCGGAAGACCCAGAAGAGAAGTAACTTGCAGCGCGACGACTTGGCTCCATCATGGTTCCATGGATGGCTGTAGTCGGTGGAGATCGGTGGAGATCGGACCTAATCAGTGGATGACTGGATGCCTGGATGGTCAGCCCGCGTGTGCCCGCTGGAAAAAGTCCAGCCCACAGCGGGCTGGGCCAACTCTCGCTGCAGGCGTGGGTTAGTCGTGGGTAGGAATTTTGCAACCCACGCCCGCACCCGGGACAACCCGGCCCGCCAACCTGCACGGGTCGCCCTACCCGTGATTATCCCTAACTGCGCATCCCACTGAAACCCAGACTCCATCCCCTATGCCTGCCGGTGACGCCAACACCCCCGATCGCATTACGGACATCTCCGGTACTACGGCCACAGGTCCAACTGCGCGTCCCACTGATACCCAGACTCAATGCCCTATATCTGCTGGTGATACCACCCCTGATCGCATTACGGACATCATTGATGCTACGGCCACAGGTTCATCAATAGACAGATCAGGCTCTTCTACCACCGACCATCCCCTTCATCAGTCAACCACCGCAGACGGGAGCATTTCTCCAACAGCGGCGCCCATCACTCCAGTGGCAGGCACCGTGACATCTTCTCCCTCGGATTATAGAGGCGGTCCTAGCACATCCTCCGTGCCTACCACTGCCGATCCAAACAGTGTCCCGGCGCTTCTCCAGAAGAGATATCGACGCACAAACAGGATGCAGCCCAATGAAGTTGGACTGCATACAGCGGGGTACACCCCTTTCTCATATATCAGCGACTATCGCTCATTCTTATCTCAGATATTTCGCTGCTATTGATTGGTGTGAATTGCACCCCGAAGGAACTGAAGGGAAGTTCAATATTTGGTGGCACTCACTGGAAAAGAAAGGCGATGCATACAAGGCTAGTACTCGATCGCACCAGCACATGTATCTCGCTCACTCTTGAATCTCTAGGAGTATAAGAAGAAAGAGAGCCAGGCAAGCAAGGAAGCTTGTGAAGCCCGCAAGGTGAGTACAAGCACTTGTCTGCGAACGAGTGCATTTACGCGTTCACAAACACCAATACCCTAGGCAAACGGACTTCCGCCCAGAAGGGCCCCTCACAATGTCGATAGTGCTACATAGACGCGTTCTTATTCCTCCCGATGCATCCCTCCCCCAGCCCCTTCCCTCCATTACGTTTACACATCGCATGTTCAAAAAACGCATCGCGCATTCAAAATTAAGACGGGGGACATGGACCCGATTCGATTCGATGTGATTAGAAAAGAACTAGATAAGAATAAAATGATACCTCTACATGTAATTTGATACAATTCGATACCATTCGATGAAATAAAATGTATTACGATCACACTATATCAAATGAGATTGAATCAGATAAATGGTTTGATAAGATTATTTAATATTTGTTTAGATTCTTTCTCGCGTGATATGATTCGATTTTAATCTAAGGAAGTCCGGTTTTTCAAACCAGATCAATTCGTATCAAACCTTTGACATGGCTTGATCTGGTTCGATTTGCTTCGCGCCACTTTTCGCTGGGGCTTAGGGCTTCTTCAGTTGTAATTACAGGGCTATTTATACTTAAAATGAATGAAATTCATCAGACAAACCTAAATAGGGCCAAAGGCACGATATTGTGAACGTCTTTACTCACTCCCCTTCACGTTTTAAACAATTGCACAATGATTACCTTATATCTCAAGACTATGTAATCCACAGGCTCTGAAATCTCAAATATGAGTTATATCTAGAAATTATTTCTAGATGTGGCAACTTTCATGTTAATTAAGTGTTTGCAACAGTTATAGTATCAAATATACACTTTAGAAAGATTGTCTAATATCTTAGAACTATATCATCTGCAGGCTTTAAAATTTTTATACAAGCTACATCTAGAAATCATAAGCAGCAATTTTTGTGTCAATTGAGTGTCTGCAGCAATTATAATATTAAGTTCAATATTGGACACTTTTTAAGTGCCAACTTTTTTCATCCTTAACCTATCTACCCTTAGCCCTGAGGCCATTTATAAATACATTCTTAAATATAAAGACAATACAATTTTATTTTCAACAACTTTAAGCTAATACTGTAGATGAATTCAAGAAGACTTCTAAGTAAATAATCTTTATATTTTCAAATCAGTTCATTTTTAACATATTCTGATATAATTATGCTATAATATGACTTATTAGAAAAGGATATTTTTATGTTTCATAATTACTAACACAGCCTTAGGCCTCATGTTTGATAATGTTAGAATTTTTATTTTTAGAATTTTACTTTCAAATTATACTAGAAATTTGATTAGATTTTTATACACTGCTATATATACTACTCATCATTATCTAAATATATAAAGTAGCTAAGTAATTTTCTTATTTCTATAAAGATGTATAATTTATCTTTAATTTCCAAAGCATTTTTATTATTTTTTATATTAACAAACTATAAAAATAATATTTACAAAATATTCTTAACACTTGCAAATATATGACACATAATGATTTGGTACAATTACTTACTATGATTTTTCTTTCATAAATATAGCATTCTCGATATTAAAAGTCAAAAAGGCAAAAGTATAGTGCCCCTCCAAAATACATATATCACAGTATATATTGTCAATATATATTTACTCCTACTATTTATTGTAATAAAATTCCACAAAAATATAACTACAATAGATTAGTTATTCAAGCATTTGAAAAAGACTAAAAAAGACTTTACATGATATTTTGATTTACTCATCCAAGCCCAGATCAAGATTTGAAAAAATACATAGCTAATTTAATATATCTAATTGCAAATTTTTCTGATTCTAGTCCACATTTATAGCATGTGTAAAAAGTAGCTATACAATCTTAAATATAATTATAGCTAAATAATAAGAACTTAATCTTATCTATTGTTTTTGATTTTAACTGGCTTTATTTATTTTAACTTAGTAGAATTAAAGTAATTTAATTATATTAAATTAAATTAAATATATATAAAATATCAACTAATTTCTATAAAGTAATTAACCTAACAAAATACTAGTAGAAATATTATATATATTATATATAGCTAATAGCTAGTATGAAGTTAAAAATTTGAAAATATTTAGTAATATAACTGTATTGAAACTACTAAGTTAGAGTTTATTTAAAAAAAAAAAACCCAGTTTTCTATTTCTTTTCCTAATTTTAGAATGTAAAATATATATTTTAAAAAATTTAAAAATTTAAAAAGTTGTTAAAACTTGAAAAACTTTATTTATAGAGTTTAATGGTAGCAAATTTAATATAAATACTGTGCAGCTAGACGTTCCTGTTTTGTCTGACTTTTCCATCCCATATAGGAATCTTAAACTCATAATGCCCAATAATATTAAAATTAGAGCATTTCTGTTACTTTAGTCAATTCTATAGTAGCCCACAGTATATATAATAAAAATAGCCAAACTTAATATAATACAATAATGAAAATTTACAATTTTTAAAATATATATTCAAAATTTTCATTATTACTATATAGGCTTTAATTAAACTAA
>QLOU01009421.1:0-12102 GCA_003313715.1 Russula abietina
GCACCTAGCCAGACGGGCTTTCGCAAAGAGGTGGATACAAGCCCATTGTGATCGGTTTGCCTTAGCGCGGCGAGGTGTCGGGATAGCGACATGTCAGGAATTTATCATATTGAATGCCGCTCTTTCGTTGACAAAACCATCTCGCAGGCCAACAGGTTGGCACAGGGAAAGTGATGCCGCCCGCTCTGGCGGCCATGTCACCGCTGTCGACTTCACTCATCATGCCATCTTCAGATACGCAACATCTGTGGGACAGATGATGCGTATCCGAAGATGGCACGAGGATTGATTTGTGTTGAAAATTGGAGGTACTAAATTGTGCAAAGAGGTCAGATCGAAAGGCTGAATAACTACTGTAGGCGCACAGAACGAGTTTGATGGAAATCAACAGGTAGTAGTAGGTCCTGCATCTGGACCCTTTCCCAGACCTCCGGGTGCGCCCTCACGGAATGGCAGGGTAGAGTGGACCCTGAAGTAGGAGGACTGGGTCTACCCGCAAGCCGCCGTCGCCTTCGCAAACTTTTGCAAAGAAGGCCAAACGATCAACATCTTTAGCGAGGGCACCCTCTCAAACAGAAACCTAGAAGACAGTAAACATGTCGGCGCTGCATTGGCAATCCTCTATCATAACGGATGCGGTGGAAACACGTAGAAACAATCTTCGGAGGAGAGACTGTAACAGAGAATGACACTGCCCTCCGCTCCTTTATCCCGGCATTAGACATGCGGAATTAAGGACAGTGAGATGCCTGGAAAGAGCCTATGGTGGCCTCTAGTTGTGAAAGGACCCAAGTGCTGGTGCGTCGAATATTCGTGTTGTAGTATGGTAACTGGGGCAATAGACGGTCTATTAGGTGGTACGAAAGTATATATGCTTGTTACGGGGTACCTCGATTACTGCACTGAACTGTAATGTACTGAGGATGTTAAGATACTTATGTAGAAGGTTGTGCTTCAGCATAAAGGCTTGCCAGCCAGTGAATGCTAAGGGGTAATGAACTTAGTTCGTCGATCTGCGAGTGCACTCGACTGCGCCATGCTGATTGGACCCGCAACCGGCGCAACGATGGCGCGTACCATGGCGCTTGCTGGCGCATTTTTTGGGAAGCTGAAAGTTAATGCAGAGGGACTTCCCCTGGCGGTCGACGAGGTAACCAAGCCTGCTCCTGGTGCTGAAAGCAGGTTCACCGTCACTAAGCGTCTCCTCGCGGCACTCTGCCATGTTCAGGTGGGACCCGCGGAGGCAGACGACACAGATATTTTTGGGGCGAAAGGTATGTGAAGGAGTGGGCTCGGTCCTCCTGTAAGGGTGGGGGTGTGACGGAGGCGAATACGCACTATCCGTTGGGCTGGTGTCGCGGGCACGGCGGCGCTTTCCTTTACTCGACGGATTCTGAGTGGAGTCCTGAGCGGGAGTGGCTAGCAAGGCCATGGCCTGGTGTTAAAAACGGGCGTGTCAGCGATGATGGGCACGACGGGTAGAGCGCGCACAGGGTGGCAGACGCAAGGCATGAACCGGTACACGATGCAGAACAGGTTTAAAAGAGCATATCAGTCACCCATGTGAAGCAGGACGTGGCGATTTCAGGAGGGACGAAGATGGATAGTACGGAAAGACAGATGTGTGAGTTAATTAGAGCGATTGAGGATGGGTTCAGGAGACTGACCCGACTGACCGCTTCGTAGATTACCGCGTTGTGCTTGGCGTCGACCTCCCGGCAGAAGGTGTTCATTTCCTTTTCGCTGAGTTGGGCCAGATTGAAGAAGTGGCCGGCTCTGAGCTTGTCGTGCCACGCCTTGCGTGTACGAGCTTGGTAGAGGAGCAGAGTTTCCTTGCCATGGATGATATATATCTGACTGTGGTTCTCTATTTTCCAAAAGAAGGATGAAAGGGCCTTGATATGGTCCTCGGGCCAGCCCGCTGGGATGAGCCACCTGCACAGGAGGCGGTTGGCGTCCATGAAATCTACCCAGGTGAGCTGCTCATCACTCAGCGCGTTCGTACTGGGCCTGTTTGTGGTGTCCTTGCTGGCTTCTTGGCAGCCTTGAATCGTGAAGTACCACAAGGGCACATACTCGAACTTATAGAGCCTCTCGATGGCGTAGTCTGTGGGGCGCTGAAGGTGCATGGTGAGGCTCTCGGCTCCGGGAACGATAGGCGGCAAGAGGTGCGGTGCTCGCTGGTCAGCCAAATCTGGGGCGAGCCAGCCCTGATCGTCGATATCCGAGGGAGGAGCATGCTGGGGTGTGAAGAGCGCACTGTGGGGCAAAAGATGCGGTGCCTGCCCACGGAGGTGGTCTCGCTGCTGATCTCCTGGTTTCCCTTCTTGGTCGCGAAACGGTGGTTGCTGTGGTTTCAGCAGCTCGTTTGGCAGCTGAGCGAGATTAGGCTGCTCAAGCCCGTTCCGTTCGGCCTGACCTGGGTGAAGGACATTAAGACCTGGTTGATGTGGCGGCTCAAGGCGTTGAGGGGCGACGGGCGGCCGAGGTGCGTCGTTGTAGGCTGTTTTCCTCCAGATGTCTGCTAGCAACAGGGTAGCGTGTTCTCTATTCTGGCCTCCGGCCACTAGGGCGTCGAAAAGTTGTTGATAATCAGGATGGGTGCTGAAGTCCGGTGGAGCTTCCTGCTGTGGCTCAGGTAGAGGCATTAGTGCTAAAGAGTGTTGATGCGAGGATTCAGAACATTGAAAAAAGAATGGTTGTATATTTGGAAAAGAAAACGAGCGAAACGATGGAGCGGAAGCGAGCAACAGAAGAGAAAAGGTTGGCCACGTGCCGTGTCTGAAGCTCTGAAGTTCGGGTAGATTCGTAGCAACGGCGCGGAGCGGACCTTACGCTCTTCGTGGCCGCACACGCACACGGACTTGAATAGCAGTCGCAGCCATGGACAGAGGCAAAGTTGCCACTGTCACTTTGAAAAACAAAAACATGGCGCGTAGTACAGCACAACAACAACAACACGACAAGCCCTCTATGCTGCTCCAGTCTACTGCCTCTATGATCCGTCTATCCCCAGTTTCTGTCGCCGTCGAGATGGCTGTCGGTCATCCATCTGGTGGCTCTTTCAGCTCAACAGCTTCTTGGATATTCACCGGATCAACAACGTAGCGCAACACGTCGGAAAGTGTGACGAATCCTAGCAGGCCAGGCAGTCGACCCTTTTTCACCGGTCTTTCGTTCTTCCTCATGGAGGCATTGGCCCATCAACGGGTACGGCCAGGAGAAATGGATTCAAACCTCCCTTCGATGTATGACTCGGCGATGTACACGTCACTTCTTGATCGGCTCTCGTGAGTCTTCTCTGGAGTATCTGGATCATGGAGTGCCAGGTCAGGGCAAGATGAATGGAAGGCATCATGCATCATACCCTCAAGTGCAGTACTTCTGAACCATGCCAGTCGTCCTCTGATGTTATCTTGGGGCGTCCCTCTTATCTCCATCTTTCAAGTTGTTCTTGGATATACCCAAGAACGGGCCCGGGATAATTTTACAATGCCTACTGGTAGAATCTCGCACATGAGCATCACTGTCATGAATTGACACGACACGATGCCACGATTCGCTTCATCTACGGGTAAATATGAATGCTCTTCTATACCCATGTGGAGACTTCGATTCGTTCCCCCCCGCCCTGTGCCCTTGACCTTGACCTGATTGCATCCCCTCCTGTATATAAAAGCCCTCAGAAGAAGAGACAGGCCTTAAGCTCGTTCTCCTGCGCAATTCAGGATCTCTTGTGAGCTATCGAACCCTGAGTTGCCCTCAACGGATAGCTAGGTTAGTACTACATCTACCTCCGAGTCAGCCTTTTTACTTCTCGACCCCGATCTGACTCGCGTGCAAGAGTTAGCTTTGTACGACCTGACGGTGACAACTACCCACATCCCCCGGCCATCCATCTCGTTTTAGAGGAATGACAACTCCTCCTCCTCCTCCTACTCCTACTCCTCCTACTCCTATTCCTCCTCCTCCTCCTCCTCCTCCGACTCATTCGCTTTATTCGCCAGCTTTCGGATATGGAAGCAACATCTGGGATAAGCAAATGAAGGATCGATGCCGTGAAAATGTATACAGCTGCGTCGCCAAGCTAGATGGTTGGTAAGCAGGCATCTCTCCTACGCATAACTGAAGGCAAAGGTGTGCAAGATGGTCACTGACGCTGGGACTAGGAAATGGATAATCAGCAAGAGGGGTTTCGCGACTATCATACTATCCCCGAACGACTATGTATGGGGCACAGTCTACCTGCTCAATGCGCCCGACGAGCGAAACCTCGATGCTGAGGAAACACATAATTATATCAAATCCATCCTCCGAGTAGATCCCAGAGTCACTGGCACGGACCCCAAGCCTCCGACGAAACCGGGTGTTTTGGTTTACATCGACAAGAACAGAGAAGTGGGTACTTCTAGTAGTGCCACACCTCGCTATGTCAATAAGCTCAAGGAGGCCATGAAGGATGGGAAGGCGAGGGGTATACCAGAGGCGTACTTTGAAACAAATTGAAAGCCTTTCGTACCGACTCTGTTTCCCAGGTCGGAGGCTGATGAGGCTGAGCTTGAAGACTGAAGAAAGGATGTAGTGTCTTTTTCTCCGCTCCGTACCGTGCAGTTTTGCTCGAAGTAGAGCATTCGTTATCAATAAACTTGCGAACTTCTTTTCACTACCACGTTTGACCTTTTTCTCTATCGATCTTACACGGATGTCTCGTCTTCGACTACTATCGTATTTCGACATCTTTGTACAGTGCATACTCAAAGATGTGTTTGCTTCGAACCAGATGGGAATGATCACCTCGAAGGTTACTTCTTACGTTTGAGGTAAGTTTCCCAGCCTGCGGCGCCGCAAATTATAACCCAAGAGCTTGTAAGAAAATTCGAAATTGCCTCATCGGCCGTCCAGGCCTTATATGTTTAAACTCCAGGAAAATCAAGTGGGCGTTGGTTGAGCCTCGAAAGTTGTCGAGTCAAGAGATCGGTATCCTCCTAGGCGGACTAGAGTCTGTAAAGGCGATCGAATTAAAAATTAATAACACAATAGCACCAGACAGAATACTCACGATGACGTATAAGTTGACGACAACGCCGTTCTCATCGATCATGAGGACGGTGGAGATGCCACATCAGTAAACCTGCACAAAACTTTTTTGGGCTTGTACAAGCTTGTACAAGCTTGTGCAAGCTTGAGCAAGCAAAAAAAGCTGGAAAGTGTCATAAGTGCCAAAGTAACCTAGCTTTTTGCTAAAAGTCAATTTTGGGGTATTCTATCAAGTTGAAAAGTTGAAAAAGTTGAACAAAGCATCAGAAAGTCATCCAATTTAGTGCATTTTTTACATGAGTCAATGTTAACTTTTTTACTTTTCACTTATTGCGAGCGCAGCGAAGCAACATTTGGCTAAGGCTCCGTATAGCAACGAGTTTTTTTTGTGAGCGCCCAACTTTTTTTTGAATCGTGAGTTTTTGGGGTTTTCCAGACATCACTAGAGTGACAGGGATGTTCAATGTGACATGATATAATATCAGTTTTTTTTGGTTTCAGTTAGGTGCGTAATGATGTATGTGATGACTCGTGACTATGGGGGCTCGGGAAATCTCGGGAAGTCTCGGGAACTTCTTGTCCTGAACCGCCATCATGCAGACTCACTCTTCGACAAACAGCCCCCCCACATCTGATATTGATTCTCACATGCCTCAATCTCACGACTCTCGCAAGCCTCAATCCCAAGGAGGAAATGCTAAATGGGAACCCGAAGAGGAAATGGTGTTTTTACAATTCCTTTTTGATCAGGATAGGACTGGAAGAAACTCCTCGTTCAAGGAACCTGTTTTCGTCAAGGCGGCCAATGTGATTAAGCCCTACTATAAGTATGGTCCTCCGAAGAATTCAACTATGTGCAAAACCAAGTGGACGACTGTACGTGTTTCTTTTTTATGTGTTTACCCCTTTTTCTGACTCGTTCAACTAGTTGAAGACCAGTTTTAGGACCCAACAAAAACTCATGGGGAAGTCAGGGTTGGCGTTTGATGAAGAAAAAGGAATGAAAATTACGGAGTTGTTGCTGGCAGATGAGCAAGAGGTGTGGGACCGTCTGGTGGAGGTGAGTGTCATATGTCTTGTTTGTCAACGACAACTGATCATTATTAGGGCGATAAAAGGTTCAGACAATTTAAAGACACGGGCTTTCGTCATTACAAGATAATGTCCGATTTGTTGGCAAACACGCCGAAGGACAACGGTGCACGTTCTACGACAGTTGCACGTGCTAACCATTCCGCCCATTCCGCCCACATGGCCGGTACTCAAGCTGCTGCATTGCAGCCGCTGCCAGTATCCCCCATGGCATGGCCTGCAGCGCAGTCATCGTCGGCTGCCTCCCCCGTGGCTTTGCCTGCAGCACAGCCATCCCCAAGCTCCCCTGCGACTTGGCCCTCCCAGCAGCCACCAGGAACCCCCCCGGCATGGTATGCACCAGCAGCATCGTGGCCGCCGTCAGCATCATCTGCCACAGGGCCAATATCCTCTTCAACTCAGTTCGACCATCTGTCTTCCGCCTCATCCAAGCGCCAATCGTCTTCGCTTCTAGTTTCCTCTGGCCCGAACAAAAAAAAAAAAGTTGAAAAAGTTGAGGATCCTTCGCTCAAGCAAATGGCAGGCGGTATTGCAACTATAAACGACACACTTCTGAAGTTGTGTTCTATGGTTGAGGCTCACCCAGTTGAGGCTCCAGTTGGGGCTTGCCCAGTTGAGGCTCAGGTTGAGGCTCGCCCAGTTGAGGCTCAGCCGGCACAGTCGCGTGAGGAATCGGACGAAGTGGACCAAGGCAGTCGCTTCACGGATGCCTTCTTAGCAACTGAAGATGACAAGAAATGGCTGTCAGCCATGGATGCTGGAAAGGTGGCATACATGCTTCAGGCAGATTCAAAATTGGCCGACACGTATCGAAAGATGGTAGCCAAATGGGGGGCAAATGATGAAATGGTCCAGTCGTATATTCAAACGTGTCTCGCCCATGCCAACAAGTAAATTTTTTTGTATCCTACCTAGCTGTACATGTACAATTTTCCTTTTTGCTTCGCTGCAGCTGCCATGTCAATATATATGTGAAACAACATGATTGGTGGGTAGGACATAAAAATATTTTATTGGTACTATTCATGCGCTGCATGACTCTCGCGGTAACGCTGGTATTGTTCCCACATTGAAGCCACAATCGCATCTCGCCTCGCGTTGGCTCGCACCCTCTCAGCTGGCGTCACGCGGTCTCCCAGTTCACCCACGTCCCTGAAATCCGGTCCGATTTGGAAGTCTAGTGGTTCGTCAACATCCGTGTCAATGTCATCGGAGTCGTATATCCGGATGAAGTTGTGAAGCGCTGCAAGTGCAGCCGGAATAAGGCTCTGAATATCCATGTCATACGCCGGAGGAGACTGGAGGATTTGAAAACACCGTTTGAGAACCCCGAAGATCCGCTCAACAGCATTGCGAGCTGATGCATGACACAGATTGAACAACTCTTTCGGGTTGCGTGGACTACAAGAATGTTAGTATAAATCTTAAGGAAAGGAGAACAACGTACGCTCGCTCAGCACGATCCCACTCAGACAAATGGTATCACACATTTCAATAAGGGACAAGCAGTACATCAGACGAGGCAAAGCCAGCATCTGCAAGGTAATACCTGCCCTTCGGAATGTAAAAATCAGTTTGGTGGGCTTCATAGAAAAGCATGGAGTCATGCGTGGATCCCTCCCAACCGGACAAAAAATAGGTGAAGCGAAGATCGAAGGTACATGCAGCGAGACAGTTTTGCGTGAGTTCACCCTTGCAGTTCCTTGACGCATCACGGTCTGCGGCGGATGGGATGCAGGGGATGTGGGTGCCATCAATAGCACCCAAAGCACCGTCAAAGAAGGGATAAAACTTGGGATTGTCTTGAATTTTGGAAGGAATGGGCGAGTTGGCTTCAGGGAGCTGCACATATAGGGTGTAGAAGGGGGGCATCGCAAATGCTTGTACGATTTGTTTAAAATACCTGGAAACATTTACAGGTGGTTTAAGGGATATCATAAATACTCACTTGGTAATTGTATTTGATGACCGCTGAAAACGCTCTCCAACGTGACCGCAACCCAATCCTGTGACCACGGTGTAAAGGAAGATTGCAAGTTGCTCTTCAATTGAAACATGGTGCGATGAATTGATATCGAGCAATTGCAAAGATCGGCACAAAAGAGCGAATGTACCCCTATTCACACCAAGCTCATTCCGAATGCGTTGTGGATGCCCAGTAAGTAGCTCTTCTACCCAGGCTGATCCGGAGAGGGCAGATGTGTGGTATGGAATGCGGGGAGCGCGCCTGGAGTAGTAATCCGTCAAGGTTTCATATATTTGGCGGAGGAGGTCATTCACAATCTGAACAGCGGTCAGTACTACTTCCTGTCTGTTGAGTTGTTGCTGGTCATTGCCCTGTTGGTCCTGTTCAGGCATGACATCAAAACGAGGGGGAAAACCAAGGGGGAACGACAAGGAATTGCATCAAAAACTTTTTCCCGAGCCCCCATAGTCACGAGTCATCACATACGTCATCACGCACCTAACTGAAACCAAAAAAAACTGATATTATATCATGTCACATTGAACATCCCTGTCACTCTAGTGACATCCGGAAAACCCTGAAAACTCACGATTCAAAAAAAAGTTGGGCGCTCACAAAAAAAACTCGTTGCTATACGGAGCCTAAGGGTGAAAAGCCCTGACAAACAAGTACAAAATGTATGCGCGCAAATTTTATCAGTAGATTTCTTAATCGCCATATATTTCTCGCAACTCCCCGTCTTTTCTCACAAAAAGTTGAGGTTGTATAGATAGTCACTTACACTATTGGAATATCACAAAAGAAGTGGGAACATTTCGACTACATTGAAGAATCTACGGGATAGAAAAAATTAGAGGTCGACTTCCCACGCATGAACCCCTGACTGACAGATCCGTCGGCCCAGTGGATTTGTGATGCTCAACACTCGCGTTATAAGTTATAATTATGTCTAGAACTCAATTACCAGAAAAAGGGAATTTCTGACATTTGCTTGGACATTTGTAGCTATCTTGGGTGAAGGCATCAAATAGTATCATTATTGTCGACCAGTAGGCTATTATTCTAGATAATTATGCATGCAGATTACCACTTAGCACTTAAATAAATAATCTACATCACATAAAGTGAAGCGAGCTATCCCGCTATCAGCGGTCCATAATTTACTTGCACAAGTTGAAAAGTCAAAAAGTTTTTGTACAATTTACTGATGCACGTTCCGGGAAAATGTGAACAACGACAACATCAAACACAGTCGTGTTCATGGTGGTGGCAGTCGCAATGGGGTGATTTGGTTTCTGCCCAAGCTGGGGCTCTCCCGTCGAGGGCCATGTTGCACGAAAGTCCCGATGCCGAGTTTGCGGAGATGAAAAGTGCTGTACGTTGATGGACATGAACCTGAGGAGACGATGACTTGATGACTAGCCTCCGAGTCGTTATCGAGTAGCGGTACACGACGAGCGTGGGCTTGAATAAGGCGTTGGGCGGCATTATAAAGAGGCATCGGGATGTCCATAGATCAGAGGTGGCCAAGATACACCTTTTCTATATCCAAACTATAATTGAAATTTCCACCAGGAAGTCACATTTATAGTTCAGATATACCACCCGGTGGTTTCGCCGTTATTATGTATTTCGACGCCATCTTGAGAGAAAAGGAAGAAGAATATACCACTGCCAGTGGTGGGCGGTAGCATTTATCAGCACAGCAATGTTTACAGTCGTTTCAGACAAACCAAACTTAGAGAAAGATTACTCAACTTGAAAGTCGATAGTCCACATGGCCCGGTAAAAATTCTTGGCCACTCCATACCAGATAGAAAGCTGGATTAAAAAGAATATTACCCAAGTACTGGGAGAGAGAAAAAACGCACTCACACGAAATATCTGAGGCCGACTCGATGCGGAGAAAACATGAAGTATGTCCTGACCGCTCGTGCCAATGAGATTTCTTTTGACGAAGCCCCTCAGTGGCGGAAATACATGCCGTATACTTCAAAGAATTGATATGATCGTCTTCTTTATGAAGTGGTTGGAAGAGACAACTGCCTGCGGCTCACAAATCGGCCGAGCAATTTACTCGCACTATGCGCCTCGGAGCGCCTATTTCGCTTCGACCCAACCTCGAAACTTCGAACGGCCTCAAGGTTCATCTAACACCACCGACAATACCCAACAGCTCTAGTACAATTATATCTCCAAGAAATGGATTTGTATAACCTTTCTCGCGCTTTTCGGTGTCTCCAGTGAGGTTTCCTTCGGTTTCGTTCGATGCCGACAACGACCATTAGTCCATTATTCAGTGTCTGCGGCGTTCTTGAGCTTGGCAGTTGGAGTGGTTGAGTCACAACCCGTTCTTAGAGGCGCCTTTTATTATACAGTGAGTAAATTGCATGGTCTCCGTCTCCGTTTGTCCCTTAATCGATGGGTGGTTATAGAACAGTGGACCTCGCCATCGCACCCAGCATGAGGCCTGCACTGAGCGTCTTCTAGTGAGCTTGTGACCGCGCAGCCGGAGCCGAAAATGCCAGCGAAGGGAACAGACCTACCGTCATTCTCCCAAGTCGATATGACTGTTTTCGAAGCACTCATCGCCAGATGAAGTCCATCAAGAGCTCAAGGCAGAACAGAATACCAACGACGGCGTTCTGCACCCCCTAAACCCGAACCAGTAGCTGTAGGCCGTAGCCGAACTCCCCAGGCGTGCCTCCTCTGTGCGTCCAACATACTATGGTGGGATCTCCGATTCCCGTGTCCCCGGTACAAGCAGGTAGGAGGGATATTAGTATGTTTGGTGGATGCCAAACCACCCAGTAATAACCCAAGGTCCCGAGGCCGGTTCGCATCCAACCCAACCCACCCGCCCCAGTCGCGGTGGTACGTGTCAAGCCTGGGCAGTTCGCCACATCAGGGATAGACGAAAGGGTCTTCGCAGCTTTACCTACCAGTGCCCATCCAGCGCGAACAACCAGTCGCAGCGTGTGGTGCACGTGTCTTTCCCTCACAGCAACCCGTACACGAGCCCACTCAAACCTCTCCAGCGCCTCGAACTGAAGGGCGCTGGGCCCCATCAAAGGCCCCGAATACATCTCGCCTCTGCCACCACCGCGCGTGCGCTTTGTGGAAACAGAGAAACTAAGTTTGTGCTGCGGCGATGGCAGCGCGAAGGCGGCGCCTTTGGTGAGAAGCGTAGACGTGCGGAAGGTGGTGCGTGCGTGCGTGGAAGAGTTCGTAAGGTGTGCGGACTCGGAGGACGTGGCGCTTGTTAGGGGATACCCCGTGCGCTGTGTCGAGACTGGGTGTCGAGCGTGCGCTTGGCGTCATGCAGTGGTGGGCAGTGCTGTTGCGGAGGCTGTGGACGGTATGGGGACATGCGGATGAGAGGGATGAGGAGCCCTGGGGAGGACGTTCGAGCTGAGATGGTCAGAGTGGCGTGGTGGAGGCTTATCGCCAAGTTGCGAAATGGCATTCGAATCCGGAGGATCACTGAAACGAACTCTGTACATTACACAAAACTATTTAATTACAACAGGCAGGCTAGGGGAGACAACGGGGTTGCTGAAAAGAGAATCGTTTCTTAGGATCACAGTATGCAGGCTTGGTGCCTGTAGCGAAGAGACATGATTTTGCGGCCATGCCACTTTGGTAGACCGTGATGTGAATTGTCAAAGGTGAGGTTGACGAACCCGGTACCCTCGAATAACGCACGCATGTACGCAGTAGGGATGTTCAAATCAAAGACTCCCGCAGCGTGCTCTCGACAGCTCTCCGAGCAAGGTCTCTTAGTTCCACTGTTGTTAAGGAACTGTTGGTCTGTGTTGATGAGAATGTTGAGTAGCGCGGAATGGAATGGACACTGATAACAGTAGTATAGTACAATTAACATACTGTCCCAGCTGAGGACTAAGGACAAACATCACCTCTTGGTTAAAAGTTCAAGGGCTTCTGTGGACTTGCTTTCCATGTCCTCAATTGTGGTGACATTCTCCGAAAACTTTTGGCGGCACTCC